>CM059425.1:131965286-132117403 GCA_030390025.1 Squalus acanthias | reverse complement strand
GGGGGGGGGTCCGGGGGGGGTGGAGGGTTCCGAGGGGGGTGATGTCGGGCGGTGGGTGGTATTTCCGGGGCGGGTGGGGGGATGTGGGGACGGTGTCGGGGTTACGGCGCTGTGCAGCCTCGGGCCGCTCACTGGTTCGGTGTCACGGCCCAGATTGAGCCCCACACGAAACACAAACTGACTGGCTGACGTACCCCAGTCCCAACCCGCAGGGCAGTCGGCGGAGCTCGGGCCGCAGTCGGTGGTGGTCTTCCAGCGGCTCCTTTAGTCATCGGCCGGGCCGCCGAAGGAGGCCTTTGCCCACTCGCCATTCTCCGATCGCTCTTTAATTTCTCCACCGAGAAGCTTCGCCAGCGCTCGGCACCCTCCCGTAGCCCAACAACCGCCGCGCGGGCCCCTCCCGTTGCCCAGCAACCGCCGCGCGCACCCCTCCCGTTGCCCAGCAACCGCCGCGCGCGCCCCTCCCGTTGCCCAGCAACCGCCGCGCGCGCCCTTCCCGTTGCCCAGCAACCGCCGTGCGCGCCCCTCCCGTTGCCCAGCAACCGCCGCGCGCGCCCTCTCGTTGCCCAGCAACCGCAGCGCGCCCCCTTCCCGTCGCCCAGCAACCGCCGCGCGCGCCCCTCCCGTAGCCCAGCAACCGCCGCGCGCGCCCCTCCCGTAGCCCAGCAACCGCCGCGCGCGCTGTCGCTGTCGCGAGAGCCTGTTGGCGGTTGGTAAGGGTGGGGGGATTTTCTTCACTCTTCGCGTATCAGTCGGATACAGATGGTCTGTGAGCGAGGTTGGTCCCTTTGCCTGCCTGCTTCTCATTCAATATCTAGTCATTGTGACTGCCATGCCACATGAGTTGTTTCACAGGCAGCCCAGGAGATGGACGTGCCAAGTTCTGAAGGCCGCCAGATTGCCCCTCCAAAACCTGCTGGGGTTCAGGGGGGTCATTGGTAAGTATTTGCTGGCCCCTGGAGCAACTAAGAAAAATAAGCACTTGCATTTATACAGTGTCTTTCACAACCTCAGGAGGTCCCAAAGTGCTTTACAGCCAATGAAGTACTTTTGAAGTGTAGTCACTGTTGTAATGTAGGAAACGGGCAGCCAATTTGCGCACAGCAAGATCCCACAAACAGCAATGTGATAAATGACCAGATAATCTGTTTTAGTGATGTTAGTTGAGGGATAACTATTGGCCAGGACACCGGGGATAACTCCCCTACTCTTCTTGGATATGGTGCCATGGGATCTTTTACATCCACCTGAGAGGGCAGACGGGGCCTCGGTTTAACGTCTCATCCGAAAGACGGCATCTCCAACAGTGCAGCACTCCCTCATAACTGACAAATTGTCCAAATGAAGATTTATACACGCTGCTGTTGGAGAATGGCAAGTTTATTACTCCCAGCCTTGCTGAGGGCTCTCTATGCCAAAATGGTACGTTTGTATGAAAAACACACATCAGGCATGTTAAATACTGACAGTTACGTCTTAAGTAAGATTACATTCTGCACGTGTTCCCTTTTGATTCATTTCCTGGGCTTTTATTTGGGCAGCTTGGCGGGCACATCGTTCCTTTAGTCTGCCCTCACTTAACTTTGCCTCAGTGACCTGGCACTCGAGGTAATCTATTTTTGCTTTATGGTGGCTGGTGACTACCTGGCGTTCTTGATGCAACGCATTTAAATTCGTAATGAGCAACTGCCCCCCAGTGACCTTCTCGTCCATTTCCACCTCTAAATGCCTGATCCGAGCTGCTTGCGCTGTAATGACCTGGTCCGAAATTTGGACTTGTCTTTTATAGCACATCAGCCAGACCGCTTTCTCCACTGTCTTTTTGTGTTCCTTGCTATCTGTCCACCTCTCGGCTGCCTCTAGTGGACACTTATCCACTAGCAGGTCACTTATCCATTTCTTAGTCAAATTTACTTTTCCGAACACATAATCTGCTATTCTCTCTTCCATGACATTTCGTCCAATCATACCAAAGTCTAACACATTACCCTCTCGCTGCCAGTGTCCTGCCGCGGTCGCCATTTTCTGTAAGGGTTTTTTGACCCGTGTGGCTCTGTGCTCAGCCTGGGTGCTAGTGCGAGGTTAGGCCTTGTTGCCTGTTCTGGTCTCCAGCCAGTCTGGGAGCACTAGACACCTGTGAGTGGTTCGACCCACTCGCCCTTACGGTTCTGACACTGGACTTAGATGCGAGAGCAGTAATGGAGAGAAAACTCAGGTAGACCCGGTTGAATGGTACGAAATGGAAAATCTTTATTGCATATTATTCAAGATTACGAAATACATGTCATAAGCACAGATTAATGACAGTACAATCTTACACGCAGTTATGTAACTAATTTCAGGGAAACGAGGAACGAACGACACATCGTAAATGGGGGCACACATTACAGTTATCCTTAAAACTTAAACCCTCCCCTATCAATACCTGCTCTAAACTAGATTTGTAGGATCGAGACCCATGCTCACCACTCGTGATAACTCGGAGAATTCCGAAAACTCTGATCGGATGTTTTTCACCGCAGCACCTGATCACCCACGTGTTGATCAGGGGTCTCTGTACCCCACTTGTTTACTCGTTTCTGCTCCGGCTAGCAGGCTGGACCGTCTGCTGTCATGAAGATCTGTGTTGTCCTCGGAGTTCCGACTCTACTCAAAAAAGAGTCTTCCTGTGCCCTCGCAGGGATGCGATAAAATTCGAAGAATAGTCTTCCTGGGCAAGGAAAAGTGTCTCTTCGACCTACAGGCGCGGTCGGGGCTTACTGACCGTGGCGATACGTATGGTCGTCTTCTCTTATCTCATCTCATCTCATCTCATCTCGGGCCTTCGGTTCCAACACCGTTTACCGACTTCTCGGGATGGTGTGCCCGTTCCAAGGCTTCACAGCCCAGTTCCACACAGATCTTCGCGGCAAGCCACGAGGCAGATCCTGGCGGATCGTAAAGTTCAACAGTCTTTAAAGCTGCAAGAGGCAGAGACACGAGGCAAGCGGCAAGAGGCAGGAGAATAAGAGAAAGATGGACGGTTGTAGCTTACGGTTATAGTGCAAAAACTCTTCTTTTCCCGCCCAACCTTAATGTCTTTTCTTTTGTTAGGGTTTGGCGCTCAAATTTCTTGTATAGGGTGATCTCCGTTTTAATGGGTTTCGGGGATACTCGTAACTGTCTGAGTACCTGTTAATATTTCTCCCATTGTGTAATCGGTCGGTATTCTCCCTGGAGGGGTTTTGGGGCTTCCAAATGTTTTCTGTAACTACCCGCTAACGGCTCTCTCATCGTAGAGTCGTGGGGATTTTGCATATTAATGTCTTTGGATGGGTTCTTGATCACTTGGTACAATAGCCCTTATTCGCACCTGGGAGACCGATTTCAGTATTTATGTGTATACTGCAAACCCATGATGTCTCGTGTATTATCTTAAATGTGCTGAGTCTTCATCGATCTCGTACAAATGTTTATTGGAACGCCATCTTGTCTGCTTATCGAAAAGTCTAGAATGTTCTGCCACGAGGCGTGGCGGCCATTTTACAGGCTGCTTGTGTCCACTTTGAAAACCTGACAGCATTCTGCTAAAATAAAGCTGTTTGAACGAAACTATGTGTTTTCTCCTTATTTATAAAATCGCGATATATTGCGAATTCTACAGCCTTTATATAGAAGTCAACAGGGAATCTGTCAGGACCTGATATGATTCTAGCTAGCATTGTGCCTATGACCTGGCCATACTTCTTCTAGAACAACAAGAGCACCCAGCATAGCCCTATCGATCTCTTCAAGAGCAATTAGTCCATCCAAATACTCCAGAATCGTGCCAGGCCTAGTGTTGACTCAGACTCTCAGAAGGCTGAAAGGAACCTTTGAAATTCCTGGCTGACACCTTCAGACTCCATTCCTACAAAATCACCTCTGCGGTTCAGTTGCTTTGCAATTTCTCAGTTGCACGACAACTCTCTGTCACTTTCTTCACAGCATTGAACTCACAATAACAATTGAGCAAGTACAGGGATAGATTCCTGTAAATGACAATTTTGTCACTCATCACTGCAGTAAGCCTTTTGAGCAAGCAGTATATTTTATTGCAGTACAACCTATTAATCATTGTATTGTGACCCTAGAACTTAAAAAGATTTGAGATTGCAGCTGACATGGCCAACTGAGACTACAGCTGAGGAGTATTGTGTTGAATGATGCTGCTAAATTGAAAAGAGCTGAAAGCAATTTAGCAGAAGTCAGTGGGGGCGGGGGAAGGAGAGAATTCATGGACTGATTCAATTTGTGGTGTTGGACAATTTGGTTACATGCTATTTAAAAATAGGCAATTTAAATGGTGAAATGACAGTAGGTAGCACAATCAATATGCAATCACATTTGACAGTGATTCATCAGAGGTCCCCTCATCAAAATTTTATTTTGCGATCTGAGGGCTGAATTTTTCTGCCCTGCTCTGGAGTTCTGGCATGGAGCTCCTATTGCACCAGACCCTTAACGAGGTTCCTCACTAAAGGCCTCAAAGTCCTCAAATATCCTTTTCCTTGTGGGCTGGGCCTTCACCAATAGTGTGCCTCCAAATGTTCATGCACTATGTGCCACACAAAGATTGCATATTAAGTTGAACAGCCAGTTCACTCCATCCAAACTGCCCTGGGAAAGGGCATGTCCAGGAAATCTATTTTAGAATCCAACTACCTTTTTTCACTGCCAGCATGTACAGCATTTTAACTTCTCATTTGCAAAAAAATAAAAATCCAACTTTACAGGCAGAAAACTACTAATCAACAACAACAACTTGCATGTATATCGTGCCTTTAATGTAGTAAAACGTCCCAAGGCGCTTCACAGGAGCATTATCAGACAAAATTTGACACCGAGCAACATGAGATATTAGGACAGAGTCAAAGAGGTAGGTTTTAAGGAGCATCTTAAAGGAGAGAGATGGAGAGGTTGAGGGAGGGAATTCCAGCGTTTAGGGCCTAGGCAGCTGAAAGCACGGCCGCCAATGGTGGAGGGATTAAAATCGGGGATGCGCAAGAGGCTAGAATTGGAGGAGCGCAGAGATCTCAGAGGGTTGCAGGGCTGGACGAGGTTACAGAGATAGGGAGGGCAAGGCCATGGAGGCAAAGCTGCGAATTTTAAAATAGAGGTGCTGCCGGACTGGGAGCCAATGTAGGTCAGCGAGCACAGGGGTGATGGTTGGACAGGACTTTGTTCGAGCTAGGATATGGGCAGCAGAGTTTTGGATGCGCTCAAGTTTATGGAGGGTGGCATATGGGAGGCCAGCCAGGAGAGCATTGGAAGAGTCAAGTCTAGAGGTAACAAAGGCATGGATGAGGGTTTCAGCAGCAGATGAGCTGAGGCAGGGGTGGAGTCAGGCGATGTTACAGAGGTGGAAGCAGGCGGTCTTGGTGATGGCGCGGATATGTAGTCAGAAGCTCATCTCAGGGTCTGGTCTGGTTCAGCCCCAGATAGCTGCCAGGGAGAGGGATGGAGTCGGTGGCTCGGAAACGGAGTTTGTGGCGGGGACCAAAGAAAAAATGGCTGGAATTTTCTGTACCTGGGCGGGTCAGGTGCGGGTGGTCAGCATGGCGGGTTTCGACCCCGTTCTTGCTTCCATCCTGCTGCAGAAATTGACTCTCCGATAATGGGGCCTATTAAGCCCGCCCTGCGCATTTCCCGGCCTTGTTAAATGGTGTGGGTCTGATGATGTCATCGATGACGCGTTTTGAGCCGGGATATTTAAAGGAGCCATGGCCACATTGCATTTGAAGGTTCGTCTAGGAGTGTGCAGTCACTGCACTGGAGGTTTTCATTTCCCCAAACAGTTGGAGACATGACTGCAGAGGGCTGCACCCAGGTTCTCCGACGACTCCCTCCATATGCTTGTGGAGGGAGTCACAGCATGCAGGGAGGTCCTCTTCCCTTTGAATGGGCGGAAGAGACCGCCTCAGGAGACAAAAAGAGCCTGGCTCCAAATAGCAGAGGCGGTAAACAGCAGGGATGTGTTCAGGAGGACCTGGGTGCAGTGCTGCAAACGTTTCAATGATCTCATTAGATATGGAAAGGTGAGTATAAAGCCACACTCAACTTCATCCTGCTGTGCCTCTCATCACATCCCCATCACTCTGCCTTCCCAAACCTACTCCTGCACATCTTTATACACACCAACATACCTTGCACCTCCACCCATCCCGCTCTCTCTATCTACATTATCACATCCCCATCTTACTAGCCACCCCTCACACTCAGCCTCATCCTAATGCAATCATACCAACTAGCAACACACAAGGAGGCCACTTGGCATTGCCAACCCAATCCATCATAGTCTCCCTTTAAAGATGTTACCCATCCACTCCTTACACTCATTCCATCACTCTCACTCAGCCTTCTCTTTCCCTCGTTGCAGGAGAAGAGAGCGCACAATAAGAGGGAGAGAACTGGAGGTGGGCCTCCATCATTTGCCACCCTCACAACAGCAGAGGTGGCTGCGTTGTTAGTCTCGGGGGTGGCTGAGCAGCTAAAGGTGGGAGACAGAGAGAGGGGGACATCTCAGCAACCTGGTGACAGAATTAGATATCATACAGCTACATGGCATACATCAGTCACTCATATGGGGACTGATGTCATCAGCCACTGAATGGTCATCATGTGCATAATGGTATGTGTACCCATTCTTCTTATGGCATATCTAACTCATCTCTTTACTCTCCCACAAGTCCATCAAGAGCCCCCCACCTCCCCCTCCCCCCCGCACTGTCCAGGAGCAAGAGGAAGACAACTTCTCAGAGGAGTCGCCAGCCTCTGAGGGCACAGTGTCACCAGACATGAGCACACCCAGCACCAGCGCAGAGAAGCACACCTCGGTGGGTCCCACACGAGATAGATAAGTGTTTTCATCGGGTCTGTCACAAGTCACAAGTGAGCAAGAGCAGATGGTGGAGACAGAGACAGCAGTGGAGACACCTCGCCGGAGGGCACAGGACACTCCCAGCTCTGCTCAGCTGCATGCAGATGCTGAGCCTCGGGGACCATCCAGAAAGAGGGCAATCCTGGAGGAGCAGGAGGCTCTGACAGGTTTTGTGAGCGCGATGTCTGCAAATGTTCAGAGAATGGATGAGTCCATCTCCAACATGAGCACCACTGTGTCGCAGGCGATGGTGACTGTAGGCTCTTCCATGGATAGGATGGCCACCTGCATGGAGCAGCTAATGCGCCACTCACAGGAGCACATGGTCTCTATGGAGAATAGATGGCTATCTTATGGAGAATAAATGGCTATCTATGGAGCATAGATGGCAGAGGCTCATAGACCTCCTGTCTAGGAGGGATGTCAGCGTAAGTGTGGGTTCTCTTGGCCCCACTGATGTGCAGCAATGTGCTCTCCAGCTCCTTGCTAGCAGGGAAGTGCGGGTGGCCCATGACAGGGATGACAGTGAGCAGGGAGAGGGAAGTGTGGGCTCCTCTCAAAGCGCTTACACTTCTCCCCCATTGCCACCCCCCTCAGTCAGAGCCCCAGATGACTCCTCGGATTGCGATGGTCGAGTCTGCCCCTGCACAATTGCAGGAGGAGCAGAGTTTGGTGGGGCCATCACAGGCTCCAAAACCCAGAGGACGTCCGCCAAGAATGTCTAAGCAGTCGCAGCAAGGAAGTGAGCAGGCTGCCTCTACCTCTGCTGAAGACACGGGGTAGTACCTCGTGGAAACACGCGGAAGAGAAAGATGACACACAAGTTGATTCTCAAGGGTAGCCACTTGGGTGTTTTAGTCAATATTAATGGCAAGTTTCCGTTAATGTATTGTCAACCAATAAAATCTTTATTTTCGCCACATTCTTGGATACATTTGTGTGCACCTTTGGAAGTGGCTTAATGAGTTGGAGTGAATGGTGAGACATATTGGTACCTCTGTAGGGGGTGGTGGTTTGTGTCAGCTTCACCTCTGACTTCTGAGCGGTTCGAATCGCTCCCACTCCCTTGGTTCTAGACCTTGGACTTATTTGGGGGTTGTGACAAAAAGTGCAGCAGACAACTGGTTTTGATGCAAGAACTTTGATCTTTATTCAAGAAAGTAAAACACAACACAAACACTCTTAACACTATAAAAGTGGGGAACACTTCGGTACAAGCGAGGAAAATCACATTAGAAGAATACCTCACCCCTCCCAATCCCACTTTACTAGCTAAGTTGGGCTCTAGAGAACCAGGGATAATGCTCACCAAACGAATCCTTGACAGTTGAGCTGGTTCGTGGTTTCGGGATTCGCTGGATTGGATTTATCGGGTGAGTACCCACTTTTCCTTGGTTAGAGGTAGGGTTTAGAGTCTTGAGTAAAAGGTTTCGTAAGGCCCTTGTTGCCGTGAGGTGTCCGATGGTCACTGAGGCGGTCGCTCTGGTTTCTTCTTGCGTGTCGGCCTGCTGCTAGAACTGCTGGCCTTCTTTGTTGAACTAATTTCTGTTGCCCCCTCGCCTTGTTGAACTCTTCTTCAGAACTGTGGAACTGCCTTCTGCCGGACTGCTTGCTGAACTCCTTGCTGCTTGCTTGTTGAACTTGTTTCTGTTGAACTGTGTTACTGTACTGGAGAACTCGAACTTGAGAACTGTGTAACTGCTCCACCCTTGAACTTGTAAAGAACTTGTTGTAACTGCCGAACTGACTTCTTGAGAAAACAGGCCCTCAATTATACTAATTGAAGCTCCCTTGTCTGCACGCCAAATCAAATCCCGGTCATTGCTAGATTTTGGAGGGCTTGTTAACAGTAACTGGTTTGTAAATGTGTGAAGTGGTTTCGGGATAGCTCCATCCTGTCGATCTGTTGTTTAATTGTAGTTGAATTGTCCTCATGTTTTGGGTTTCTTGACTGGGCCTAGGATTTCTATAGAGTAGGCTATAGTAATCTGTTTTATGCATGTCTTTAATGGGCTCTGTAAATTTGGTATTAGGATTTAATGTCTGCTAGGGGCCGATTTAACTCCAAGCGAGGTCATGCGGTTCCCCAGACAGTTCCCATTAACTCCAATATCCAAACTGTCTTTACAGAGGTTGATCCCACCTTCCTTTACAGCCTTTTCTCCCTTACAAGTCCAGACATGTCTTTTAAAATACCAAATCTCGGTTTTTGCACTAAAATGTCCTTCGGTTAAGCCCAATGCATTTCACCACCTGTAATAGTTAGAAAAAGAGTCCAAAGTCTTTTTCCTTAGGGTTTGTCTTCGAGTTTTGGGGGATCTGTGAATTTTGAGAATCTTACACCTCCAGCAATGATGGTCAGTGTGAAAGGAATGGCTTGGTTATTGTAGGGATCCTTTATGGTGTTGCTGTGGGGTGGTGCCAATCTGGCACAGCATGTGGCAGCCATATGGGTGTATTCCGTAAAGTTAAGTAAATCTGGACATGATGAGGCCATCCCTGACCTCCCGGGCAGCAATGTGCTCGGGTGCTGGTGGGATTTGGACTGCAGGTTCCTCCAGCTCCTGCTCCTACTCATCTTCCAGCTGATGCTCCTCCTCCTCCTCCTGCTCCTTCTCCTCTGAAGAGGCTGTGCACTCAATGCCTTGCTCCTCATGCAGCGCTAATCCTCACTGCTGCGCTATGTTGTGCAGGGCGCAGCAGACCACGACGAGTCTGGAGACTCTGGCTGGTGCGTACTGAAGGGCTCCTCCAGATCTCTCAAGGCATCTGAAGTGCATTTTGAGCATGCCTATTGTCTGCTCTATGACACATCTGGTGGAAATGTGGCTTTCATTGTATCTCTCCTGGGTCTGAGTACTTGGCCACATCTTCAGTGGATAGCCCTTGCCTCCAAGCAGCCAGCCGGAAAGTCTGTTTGGAGGAGCGAAGAGCTGAGGGAGGGTGGACTGGCGAAGGACGAAAGAGTCATGGCAGCTGCCAGGGAATTTGGCACACACATGCATGATGATCTTCCTATGGTTGGAGACCAGCTGCACATTGAGGGTGTGGAAGCCCTTGTGCTTGGCAAAGACTCCTGGGTTATGATGGGGTGCCCTGATGGCCACATGTGTGCAGTTGATGATGCCCTGCACCCGTGGGAAGCCAGCCAGAGCAGCAAAGCTGAGCGCCTGCTCAGTAACACTGGCTTCATCAGTGGCAAAGTTGATATAATTGGCTGACTGGTCAAAGAGGGCATTGGTGACCTGTGTGATGCAGCTGTGGCCGGCCGACTGTGAGATGTCGCAAATGTCTGCTGCAGATCCCTAGAAGGAGCCTGAGGCGACGAAGTTGAGGACGCTGGTGACTTTGACAGCCACTGGTAAGTCATGTCCATCCGCTCCTCTGGGCTGCAGATCTTGCTCCAGCAATGTGCAAATGTCTGCGACGACCTGGCGCAATAGCCTGAGTCTCCTTTGGCACTGCTGCTCAGTCATGTTGAGGAAGCTCATCACCCTGTGTTGGGGGTATTGCCTCTGGTGCAATGCAGCCCTGTGCTGATGCCCTCTGTCCTGTGCAGCATCAGATGGTTGAGGAGAAGGTTGGTGGTGTTGTTGGTGCTACCGGTGTGCCCGGTGCTGCTGTTGTTGGAGCTGATCGCGGTCTGATTCTGAGGAACAAGGTGACATGGTATAAACGGCACCCATGCTTATGGAATAGATGGCAGGTTAAGTAGAGATCAGAGGAGCAAGCTGTCAATGGAGTGATAGGTTATAACAATGAGGTGAGACTAGATGGTGACTTTGCTGGAAGCACTTGCAGCCTGTAGAAAACTAAATGTGTGCTGGGAATGCAGCCAGCAACAGCTTCTGCCCGAGGAAAGTGATCAGCTGTGAGGTGGGAGGTTTCATAGTAGATTTCATGTGTCAACTAATCAGCTGTATCAATGGCCACTCAACTCCCACCTCAGGTTGACAGATGTGGTTCCCAAGCTGCATGAATCCCGTGGGCAGGCAGGGGAATTCGAAAGGTAGGCTGAAAAAGGCTCCTAAGGGTCTGACAACTACCTGTTAATGATTTGAATTAGGTCGCCCGCCTTTGCCGGTTGGGTCGCTGCCGCACTGGCAAACGTGCCCAAGGGAAATCCGCGTGAGGGCGAGAAGATGGCGGGTTCCCGACCTGCTCCAACTTTTTTAAAATTTCCCACCCGACCCGCCTCCAATCGCGCCTGCATGGACCACACAAAATTTCGGCCAACGGCTTCGGTCTTCCCAATATTTAGTTGGAGGAAATTTCTGCTCATCCAGTACTGGCTGTCAGACAAGCAGTCTGACAATTTAGACAATTTAATGCAAATTTCTTTCCTTGGTGATGCTTAGCTGAATGACAAACCGTCAGTTTGAGGCACTAAACTGTGTGAAATGCAAAGTTTCCCTGCAGTTTCTATGGATTGTCTGTGTGAGAATATCCTTGCATTGTTACTTTTCACTCCTGTTCCCAACTCCAGCTTTGCTTCTTCCAAGTAATTAGAAATGGGTACTTTGGCCAACAGTCTTATGCTCCAAATCCAATTATTACTTTCGGAATAAATCTTATCAATCATTTTTTTTGCTTTTTTTTAAGTGAGTTAGGAAGATTACCTACATTCTTCATTCTTTGAATCATAGCAATCTGGCATGCTTTAGTGTCATGTTTTGAAGAGAGGCATCTCAAACGGTTGTTGTTCACAATGATGAAAGCTAACTGTACTTCACATAATGCTTCAAATGTGAAGTTGATAATATTGGCGCCACTTGGGGTCAGTGTTGGTGCATGCAACGGAAATAATGGTCCAAACAGATGTAATTTAGAGATTTCGGAGTCAAGCAGTTGAATTTTTGTTCCTCTCTTCATCTCCCGAGTAGGGAACTCAACTGAATGATCGTTGACTGCCCCACCACATTTAAATGACGGCGGAGGGGGAGGCTAGAGAGACCGGCTGATTTCCCTGCCTCCAGCTTACATACAGCTGATGTTAGGTAAAGCCACAAGGGTAATGGTACATGCTGGGAAGCCTGCGGAAGGGCTTTATTGAGGGGAAGGGCCTGGTGCTGTCCAACTCTCCTTCACTTCTGACATAACTGGAACAAAGATGCCCACAACTCATCAGAGTTTAAAAAATTAAAAATTCTTTGTCGTGTTTCTGCCTCCTTTATTACCGATTCCTCGTTCTAATACTGCAACGAGTATCCCACTGCAGCACAGCCGCATTTTCCTTTCTGGCACAGGTGGCTTTCCTCTGTGTGCTGGAGAACCTGCCAGGAGCCTGTCTTGCACCATTAATTAGGCTCAACCCAGGAAAATGGGGACAAAACCACTGCAATGGAAAATCCAGGCACCATATTGATTTCAGAACTACACCCACTGTCAATTTTTTATCTGATTACACTCCTGTGAATCGCCTTGGAACATTTTTCTACATTAAAGGCACAAAGAAAACACAAAGTCAAAGATTTGGAAAACATTATTGAGGACGACTGAGGAAAGTGCAGCAGGAATGATGCCAAATTGCTTCTTTAGATTGGAGAAAAACAAAGTGATGGTGTCTGGGTGGACCACTATTATATAGTGTGTTGTTGAGGACTGCTGCGAAACACGAATTAAGGCTGAATCCATGTGTGTAAAACAAGAGACTTGTTTAATGCAACTGCATGGTCCAAAATGGCTGAACAGACTGCTCCCAGAATTCTCTGGAAAAATCCTGAGGTCCCGCCCACTCCTGCCTTAAAGGTAAGGTGCTCGATATTTTGTCCACGGATGGAGAAGTGGATAATGCCCGTTTAGGTGGCGATCCGCCACAGTGTCGCATTGGAGGGTTCACGTGGAGATGTCTTGATGTTACAACATCTTAAAGGGGCTTCATCCTTTTGTTATCTATTTTTGTCTAACTAAAACACAGTGCTGGAATCAACTGTGCTTTAAAAGATACCTGGAATAAAGAACAAATTGTATTCACCTGTTTATGCTCCCCCCAGAATCCGCTTAGGAGGTGTGGACGAGACGGTGCGGCGGTCTGATGGGCCGGCCGGAGCGGCTCTTGTAGGACGCCGGTGGATGTGGAACGGCCGGGCGTGGAGCAACCGGGTGAACCGGCTTGAGGGCAGGTCGGCCGCGTGGAGGTGGACGAGCTACAGGGACCTGCTCACTGGGCTCTGAGTGTGCTGGCTTGAGTCGGTCAACCGACACTTTTTCGGTCCTGTCGCCCACTTGCAGGGTTAAAAATTTGTCCCCAGCCTGTAGCACCTTGTAGGGCCCGTCGTACGGGGGTTGAAGGGGTCCGCGGTGGGCGTCGTGCCGGATGAAAACAAACCATGCCTGGTGTAGGCTTAGTGGGACGTGTGAGGTGGATTCGCCGTGTCGGGCAATGGGCACCGGGGCGAACTGCAGCGCCGGTGAGGCGAAGTCGTGGCGTTGCTGGTCGGCTGACCAGGGTGTCGTGGCGGCGGGCAGGAACTCGCCGGGTATGCGCAGCGGCTGACCGTACACGAGCTCTGCTGCCGATGCGTGGAGGTCTTCTTTAACCGCGGTGCGCAGGCCGAGGAGGACCCACGGAAGTCTGTCGGTCCAGGCACCGTCCTGGAGGCTGGCTCGAAGAGATGCCTTCAAGGATCTGCGGAACCGCTCACACAGTCCGTTGGCTTGAGGGTGGTATGCTGTGGTGCGGTGAATGGTCACCCCGAGATTGCGTGCGACGGCGGTCCAGAGTTCAGAGGTAAATTGCGGACCTCTGTCCGACGTCATGTTGGAGGGGACGCCGAACCGTGCGACCCAGGTGCTGACGAAGGCTCTGGCGATGTCGGCGGTGGTGGTAGAGGTCAGTGGAATTGCCTCGGGCCAGCGTGTGGTGCGGTCAACGATGGTCAGCAAGTGCGTGTGGCCTTGCGACGGCGGCAGGGGCCCGACGATGTCCACGTGGATGTGGTTGAATCTCCGCGAGGGGACGGTAAACTCCTCGAGGGGTGCTTTCGTGTGTTGCTGTACTTGGCCCATTGGCAGGCTAGGCAGGAGTTGGCCCAAGTACGCACATCCTTGCGAAGGCCGCGCCAGACGAAGCGGTTGGCTACCAATTTGATGGATGCGCGGGGGGCGGGAGAGGTTGTGGAGAATGTCGAATACCCGGCGGCGCCAGGACGACGGGCCGAGGTTGACATAGGGATATGTCGCACTTGACCGTGACTGCGGTCGGGCCACAGGCGACGTCGGCCAGGCGTAGCCCTGGTAGGTTGGTGGGTGCGGAGAGCAGATCAGGGTCGGTGATCTGGTCTGCTGCGAGTTGAGCGTAGTCGACTGCCAGGTGTGCGGCGTGGATGGCGGGGCGGGAGAGGCAGTCGGCTACCACATTGTCTCAGCCGGAGACGTGTTGGATGTCCGTGGTGAACTGGGACACTGCCGAGAGCTGGCGCTGCTGCCTGGCGGACCAGGGGTCGGTTGTCTTTGCCATTGCGAATGTCAGGGCCTTGTGGTCGACAAATGCAGTGAAGGGGTGGCCCTCAAGCAAAAACCGGAAATGGCGGACCGCCAGGAACAGCGCGAAGAGCTCGCGGTCGAAGGTGCTGTACTTGACCTCCGGGGGGCGTAGTTGGCGGCTGAAGAAGGCAAGTGGTTGCCAGGCGCCATCGACCCACTGCTCATACACGGCGCCGACCGCGTGGTCGGAGGCGTCCATGGTGAGCGCTACCCTGGCATTGAGCCGTGGGTGCGCGAGCAGGGTGGCATTGGCGAGCGCGGTCTTGGTGGAGTCGAAGGCGGCGGACGCGTCTGCTGTCCATTCGACCGCCATCTTGCCGCTCCTGCCCCAGAGGGCTTCATACAGGGGCCTCATGAGAGACGCCGCTTTGGGGATGAAGCGGTTATAGAAATTCACCATCCCGAGGAACTCCTGGAGGCCTTTGATGGTGGTGGGGCGGGGAAATTGTTGGACGGCCTGCACCTTGGTGGGCAGGGGAATGGCCCCAGCATGGGTGATGTGGTGGCCGAGGAAGTCGATCTTGTCCAGGCCAAACTGGCATTTGGCTGGGCTGAGGATGAGCCCGTGGTCGCTGAGGCACCCGAACAGGATGCGAAGGTGTTCGAGGTGTTCCTGCTTGGAGGAACTGGCTACCAGGATGTCGTCCAGGTAGACGAACAGGAACTTCAGGTCCCAAAGGACCGAGTCCATGAGCCGTTGGAATGCCTGGGCCGCGTTTTTGAGGCCGAAGGGCATCCGCAGGAACTCGAACAGGCCGAAGGGGGTGATTACGGCCGTCTTGGTGACGTCCGCGGGGTGGACGGGGACTTGGTGGTAGCCGCGCACCAGGTCGACCTTGGAAAAGACTGAGCGGCCGGCCAGTCTAGCCGAGAAGTCCTGAATGTGCGGCACGGGGTACCGATCAGGGGTGGTGGCGTCGTTGAGGTGGCGGTAATCCCCGCAGGGGCACCAACCTCCGCCTGGTTTGGGGGCGATGTGGAGTGGGGAGGCCCAGGGACTGTTGGAGCGGCGGATGATGCCGAGCTGTTCCATGGTGGCAAACTCGGTCCGCGTGACCTCCAGTTTGGTCGGGTCCAGCCTGCGGGCGTGGGCGTACACTGGGGGGCCTGTGGTGGGGATGAAGTGTTCCACCCCGTGTTTGGCGGCCTCCGCGGAGAAGGTCGGATTGGTAAGGGCCGGGAATTCGGCCAGGAGTGCCGAGTAGTCATCCGTGGCCCGGGCGTGGCACTGTGACGCCATGTCGGCGGGTTGACGGGGGACATGGCGCCCAGGATGGGGGATATGGTGTTCATGTCCACGAGGCGGTGACGAGGGATGTCTACCAGTAGGCCGTGGGCGCACAGGAAATCTGCGCCGATGAGAGGGGAGAGCACCTTGGCAGTGATGAACTCCCATCGGTAGCGGTGACCAGCAAGGTCGAGGGTGACTGTCCGGGTGCCATACGTCTGGATTTCCGAGCCGTTAGCAGCAGCCAGCGCCGGTCCTCGTTCGCCCTTTTGAATGTCGAGGGAGGAGGCCGGGATGATGCTGTGCTGAGCCCCAGTGTCGCACAGGAACCGGCGGCCGGTTTTGTCATCCGTGACGAACAGCAGGGAGCCCGCGTGGCCCACGGCCATCGCGGGGGCTGGTACGGGGGCGGACTTCAAAGAGCAGGGAGGTGTGCACCATTGTGTCCTGGTGCCGAACCGTGCGTGGTAGTAACAGTGGCCCAGGTTAGTGGGGCGTGAAGGCCCCGTGGGCCTGGTGACAGGCCCTTGTGGCCGCATGCTGGCCGGTGAGGGGCGCGCCCAGGCATTGGCTGCCAGGTCCGGAGTGACGTCGCGGCTGGAGTGAGCGGACAGCAGCTTGTCGGTCTCATCGGTCAGGGCTTCCAGGTTCGTGAGGCCGGACGCCACGATCGCTGGGCGGATGCTGAGAGGGAGCTGGCGGATGAACAGCGTGCGGAAGAGGGATCCGGGTGGGCTCTCGTCGGTGAGGGACAGCATGTGGGAGAGGAGGTCTGACGGTGAGGCATCACCGAGGCCTGGAAGGTCGAGGAGGTGGCAGTTTCGCTGATATGCTGAGGCCGTAAATTTTTTAAGGAGCGCTGTCTTGAGATGTGCGTACTTGCCTTCCTCTGGTGGGTTCTGCAGCGTTGTCCAAACCTTTGAAACTGTGGCGCTACCGAGTGATGTGACGAGATAGTCGTACTTCGTCCCATCTGTGGTGATGCGTTGCAGCCGGAAGCGAGATTCGGCTTGGAGAAACCAGGCTTCGGGCTGGTTTTCCCAAAACTCTGGCAGTTTCACGGAAACTGCGTTCGTGTCCGCCATTGCAGTGCTCGGAATACGTTCTGAGCGTCGGGGTCACCAATGTTGAGGCTGCCGCGAAACATGAATTAAGGCTGAATCCATGTGTGTAAAACAAGAGACTTCTTTAATGCAACTGCATGGTCCAAAATGGCTGAACAGACTGCTCCCAGAATTCTCTGGAAAAATCCTGAGGCCCCGCCCACTCCTGCCTTAAAGGTAAGGTGCCTTAAAGGGAAGGTGCTCGATATTTTGTCCACGGATGGAGAAGTGGATAATGCCTGTTTAGGTGGCAATCCGCCACAGTGTCGCATTGGAGGGTTCACGTGGAGATGTCTTGATGTTACAACATCTTAAAGGGGCTTCATCCTTTTGTTATCTATTTTTGTCTAACTAAAACACAGTGCTGGAATCAACTGTGCTTTAAAAGATACCTGGAATAAAGAACAAATTGTATTCACCTGTTTATGAAATGTTAATTATGGTCAAGAGCCATCAAAACTGAAGTTTATGCTTTATGTGACGTGCTCTAGTTTGAACCATTCCTTCCTCTGTAATACACCTGCTGTAAGAATAGGATGTGCACAATTTTGAAGCAGATTTGCTATTTGATAGACGATGGAAGTAAACAGTTTGCATATGATCATCAAAACTGTTTGGAAACTGAATAAATCAATTGCTTAGGTCTAGAGTGTTCCCTTGCTGTTCAACAATGTAATAATTTTTAAAGCCATTTTGATAAGCCCCAGGTGTCAAACCGGCACGCACAGTGGTATGGGACAAGGTATGAAATGTGCCCATTTGTGCAACTGATCTGCCATGGCAGTCAAAAAATTGAAACGAGGATGTAGTATATTGCTTAATGGCAGCCAGCTGCCGCTTCCTGCTGGTTTCAGGCGGGGCAGGCAGATGAGACTAGGGAGTTAAAATCACCCGGGCAGTAAGCTGCTGAGGTGTAGCAGTCGGCGCAGACTCCATGGATTTTTAGATTATGAACATATACCCTTATTAAAAACTGGACAGGCTGTTTGGGGGGGAAGCTGTGGAAAAACACTCAAGCTGAAGATGGCTGATGTAACCAGGTTGCATTCGTATGGTAATGGACTGACCTTGGGAACAATGGCCCGAGAGGCCCACTCCCAAGTCATGAATAACGAGGTACGGCAGGGGCTTGTTGGACAAGTCAGGGTTGTACTGTTTTAAACTGTACTGTTGTGTTCACACCGCTCGTACTGTATGCGAGTGGAGTGGTTTTGTCAACCTTAATAAACACTGTACGGGTGAGCCCGAAAATGCTGTCCATGTTCCAATCTGTCCTCAGTAATCACTATCGTCCAGAACTTGTAGTAAGGGGGTCTGCGTGCTCGCTACGGGCGGGGCGAAACCACTTACAATAATTGGCGATTGCGGCAGGGCCTATAGGAAATTGGCCACTGCAGAAACCGGTTACAGAAGTCAGGACAATTTGCTGCCCACTCAGACCCCACCCGTCCGATTCCTGCCCTGAGTAAAATTGGGGCTTAGATGCCTGAAATAATAAAGGTTCTATTTCCCAGCAGTAACATCCTCCAATTCGATGAACATAAAAATCTAAAAATAAATCGGATTTATTGTTGAGTTTTTTTTGTTAGGACAAAGATCCTACTCTGTGTATTTTAGAATTCATGATGCGGAGATGCCGGTGTTGGACTGGGGTGGACAAAATTGAGAGGTCGCACAACACCAGGTTATAGTCCAACAGTTTTATTTGAAATCACAAGCTTTCGGAACTATCGCTCCTTCCTCAGGTGAAGTAAATTGGAAAGCCAACTCAATAGACTGATCAAGACCTTCGATCCAGACCTTCAAAACATCCTACGCGCTCTCATCCCACGTACTCCCCGCGTGGGAGACTTCTACTGCCTCCCAAAGATACACAAAGCCAACACACCCGGACGTCCTATCGTATCAGGCAATGGAACCCTGTGTGAGAACCTCTCTGGATACGTCGAGGGCATTCTGAAACCCATCGTACAGGGAACCCCCAGCTTCTGTCGCGACACTACAGACTTCTTACAGAAACTCAGCACCCACGGACCAGTTGAACCAGGAACACTCCTTGCCACGATGGACGTATCGGCACTCTACACCAGTATCCCCCACGATGACGGCATCGCTGCAACAGCCTCAGTACTCAACATCAACAACAGCCAATCTCCAGACGCCATCCTACAACTCATCCGCTTCATCCTTGACCACAATGTCTTCACCTTCGACAACCATTTTTTTACCCAAACACACGGAACAGCCATGGGGACCAAATTCGCACCCCAATACGCCAACATCTTCATGCACAAGTTCGAGCAAGACTTCTTCGCTGCACAGGACCTCCAGCCAACGCTGTACACCAGATACATCGACGACATTTTCTTCCTTTGGACCCATGGCGAAGGATCACTGAAAAGACTACACGATAACATAAACAAGTTCCATCCCACCATCAAACTCACCATGGACTACTCCTCAGAATCGGTCTCATTCCTGGACACACGAATCTCCATCAAAGACGGACACCTCAGCACTTCACTCTACCGCAAGCCCACGGACAACCTCACGATGCTCCACTTCTCCAGCTTCCACCCTAACCATGTTAAAGAAGCCATCCCCTATGGACAAGCCCTGCGAATACACAGGATCTGCTCAGACGAGGAGGAACGCGATGGACACCTACGGACGCTGAAAAACGCCCTCGTAAGAACGGGATATGACGCTCGACTCATCGATCGACAGTTCCGACGGGCCACAGCGAAAAATCGCATAGACCTCCTCAGAAGGCAAACACGGGACACAACCAACAGGGTACCCTACGTCGTCCAGTACTTCCCCGGAGCGGAGAAACTACGACATGTTCTTCGCAGCCTTCAACATGTCATCGATGACGACAAACACCTCGCTAAGGCCATCCCCACGCCTCCACTACTTGCCTTCAAACAGCCGCCTAACCTCAGAAGTACCATCGTTCGCAGCAAATTACCCAGCTTTCAGGATAACAGCGACCACGACACCACACAACCCTGCCATGGCAAACTCTGCAAGACATGCCAGATCATCAACACAGATACCACCATCACACGTGAGGACACTACCCACCAGGTACATGGTACATACTCATGTGACTCGGCCAACGTTGTCTACCTCATACGTTGCAGGAAAGAATGCACCGCGGCATGGTACATCGGCGAGACCATGCAGACACTGAGACAACGTATGAACGAGCACCGCGCAACAATCGCCAGGCAGGATTGTTCCCTCCCAGTCGGGGAACACTTCAGCAGTCAAGGACATTCAGCCTCGGATCTGCGGGTAAGCGTTCTCCAAGGCAACCTTAGAAACACACGACAACGCAAAATCATCGAGCAGAAACTGATAGCCAAGTTCTGCACTCATGAAGACGGTCTCAATCGGGATCTTGGGTTTATGTCACGATACATGACGTGATCCGGACTCGAGTCGTCGTTAGCTTGTTCACAGATGTGATTCCCAGTAAAAAAGTAAAAATTTTCCCAGTAAAAAAGTAAATTTTTTTTAAAGCTTTTCGTTTTACATACATACGGCAGCTTTTGACACGTTAGAACCCCTGCGACTTCACCTCATTGTCTCAGTTGTATCTTGCTATGTCTTTTGATGTGGTACCTTCCTGGCTGACTTAATTAACTTTATCACACCTCGGCAGATAGTCAGGATGATTTAATTTATTGGTCTGCAATTGTAAAGTACACATGCTTTTTTTTCCATCTATATATGCTCTGACGATTCTGTATCCAATTTACTTCACCTGAGGAAGGAGCGATAGTTCCGAAAGCTTGTGATTTCAAATAAAACTGTTGGACTATAACCTGGTGTTGTGCGACCTCTCTATTTTAGAATTGACATTCATAACTTGGTGTTTATTGCCATAATTACAATCTACGTTTTTAAGATTTATCAACATGAACATTTTATGTTCTTTTGTCAGTGGGATACGTAAAATGCTGCTTTGAAATTTACATTTTTATCTCGCAATCTTCCTTTCACTACCTCACACAAGTGACCCGTGACACCAAAAGGTATTTCTTTTTTGGTGGATCCTCTAAATCAATGTTAGATTTACGTATGGCTCACATTTTAACATTTTCACATCAGGACACAAGTAAGTGGGCCACTCCCAGGCCTCTGGCAATTCTGCTGCTGCTGCTTTGGTTGCTCGGAGGAGTATCAAGGCCTGTCGATTTTCATTCCCTCCCCATGAGGGATCACCTAGCCACCACTCTGATTATCTTTGTAAATAGTACTGTTGGAGATTGTGGATAAATGGGAAATGGTGCAGAAGCAAAGCTTGGAGGAAATCTTTAAAAACAGACTTCATTTTATTGGGCAATGGAGTTTGGTGCAACCCCACTGTTTTCAACCTTTCCTTTAACTTACCATACAGTTTGACAAGTTGCTACCATTACACATGCCTCTCAACTAACCCAGTTTTGCCGGTCACTTTCAGTAGGGTGGCATTCCCAAATTTTAAAACACTGCTTCTTTTGTAAATAGCTGGAAAATAACCTGTATGTACTTGTTTTTAAATTTTTTAGTGTTTGTTTTACTTTCTGAGTTGGAATAGGAGCTTTTTTATTTGAATTTTTGTCCATATAAACTTAGTTTGATTTTACTTTTATTAACGTTATACGGTAGTGTGGACAACTTTGTCTTTTTCCTTACATGTGGGGGCTGGGGGGGATGCTTTTTGTATTTTAGTTTATGGAAACTATGGAGTATAAGTTAGTCTGGGCCCGCCTTTGGCATGAGCACACGTGCTCGAACCAAGAGGCTCAAGGATGGCCAGGTATTGGTTCTCAAGCGTCATCTACAAATTTAGGGCAAGCTGCCGACACCTGTCATGCCTCCATGACCAGCTCGCCCAGGAGAAAAATCTATTTCGGGCTACCTGCCTCGCTGACAGTGGTCCTCAAGTAAGTTCTGGGGGGTGGGCGGGAAGGGGTTGGAGCAAGTTGTGGGGTGGGGGGGGCGGGGTGGGGGGGGAGAAGCGATTGCTAGGACTATGGAGTCGGGTGGTTCACTCCTACTCCTGGCTCCACAGAAAGGTCTTTAAAAAAAAATAATAATTTGCCGTTAGTTGGCCTGTCCGCAGGGGACAGGTCCAACGCCTTTCTCGCTCATTGATAACTAATTTTACACGGGGTCCTTCAACAGGCGTTAGACCCCCTCATTAACATATTCAAGGCCCTGTTTACTGTTTTAGGTAGCAGCCCAGGACGCCTAAAAAATGGATTCCACAAATGCGCAGATTGGGTGCAGGCCCTCTCACTGCTAAACTGGTATGCTTTACACATGAAAAATGGCCACAACGCACACCAATTTCTATCCCTATAACGTTAAACGCGCAAAAACAATAGCACAGAAAATGAAAACAATTGGATTATGTGATTATTCATAGTGCTGAATACAGTGAAATGAAATGTAACTGATTTTGGCCATTTCCCTTGGCATTTGGGTTTGTGTCTCTGATTTTCAAGTTTGCAGGTTGAGAGGTATGCATTGACACAAAGCTTTAAAGTTCTTTGTTGGATTCGTGCAAAATTGAGGAAAACTCTATATAAAAAGAGAAATACAGCGCAGCTCAAAAAAATTAAGCCATTGGAAAAAAAAGATTGCATGCTTGCAAAACCAAATGGATAATGGATATTTCCTGAACACCCTTTGTTTCCAGTTTGTATCTACATGAAAGCTCTCCTTTGTAAACATTGGCCATGAAATTGCGGTCGGAGGCGTACCTCCAGAGTACACCTCCAACCCTGCAAAATATCTTCGAACTTACCTCCTGGCTCCAAAGCTATGGAGTGTTCGGGTCTTGGGCCTCCAGGCGTACGCCTGCATAAAGGCCCACGGATCCTAGGTGGTTCAGAAGTGTCCCTGCGATCACGTGGGTCAAGTCCTCCAATCACAAAGGAGGATTCCATTGCAGTCATTTCCTAACGGAATCCCCTAATGACATGCAATGGCATCCCCAAATAATTAAACAATTTAGACAACTCTAATAAATATAAATGTTCCGATTTTCAAATTTAATTAAAAGTCCCCTCATTACACCAAATACAATAAAAATTTAATTTTTTTGATAAATAATTTGAGACATTTTAATCCAGGCCAATATTTGCATAAACTAATTTTAAGTGTTTGTGCATCATTTTTTATTTTTAAACTTCTAATTTAAGATTTATAATAACCCTTATGCTGGTGAAAGCAGGCCTGCTTTTACCAGCCATAAGGGTTTCGTGGGCAATTGCTGAGCAGTAGTTGGGCTGCAGCAGTGAAAGTAATTTTCCAGTTGGTTCGTATGATCTGTCAAGACGTACCTTGACAGATCGCAAGTTCTGGGTTTTCGTGCATGTGCAGCGCATGCAGATACCCGGAATTTGCAGGGCCTTTCAGAAGGATTATGACAGCGTATGCTCAGTTGAATACACGTAAATTCTGGCCCAAAACTTTTCATCAAGTGATGCTGACATTGTTAGCATCAAAAAGTTCTCTTTGCAAGGTGGGGAGGAGATTTATGCCTGAAGGGGGTGCTAGAGACAAACATTACAAGATCATCTTTTTACCATTTTATTCCCCTTTTGCTCTGTTGAAGGTGCTGAATCTCTGCTGAGGTGCAGTTCCAAAGATGCCAATTACCATCAGGTACTTTGCCAAAGTGACCACTATTCATATTGCAGCGTTTGGCAGTGAGCAGGCTATCTGTCTGTGGGGACATCACAGCTGAACTGGATCTTGTTCTCCCCAGTGTGGGCGCACACACACACACACTCCTAGCAAGATCAGGAGTGGGTTAGCTTTCCCTAACCCAGAGGTGCTTTAATCAATTGTAACATCCCTACTGCTCCTCCAGGTGAAATCAATTAACAACTTGGACCAAGTTGCACAAACCTGGGACCTTTCTATCCAGTGTGTCTCATTTACTCACTGGATGAATTAGCTGAGTCATTGGGGAAGCACAAGACCATCTTTAACTGTTGCATCTGTAGCTCATATTTTTACATAAGTGTGGATATAGGATATAGACTATATTCCATAAGTCTGCTCATTTTATAACCAATGAGTCACAACTATTATATTTTTGGAAGTCCTTCTAAGTGCTGGCACCTGAAATCACTTATTGATAATTTTAAGATACAGTTTTCTGTAGTGGGAATTTGTGGGATACTGGACTGTGCTGGATGATAAAGTTAGGCAAACGCTGTTACTAGAAAGGATCATTAGGGATGCTCTATATGGCCAGCCTCACAGAGAATGGGTTATTAGAGCCGCATAGGGCTGGATTTTCCCTGCGGAGGCGGGATGGCGGCGGGAGAGCTGGTTGGCGGGTTCCGGTTCCGGTCCTGCTCCCGTCTGCAGCCGCTCTCTGAAAATTATTTTCCGTAGTTTGGCCTTGTTAAGCCCCCCTGCAGGGTTCATAGAAACATAGAAGATAGGAGCAGGATTAGGCCATTCGGCCCCTCGAGCCTGTTCCGCGATTTAATGAGATCATGGCTGATCATCCAAATTCAGTATCCTGTCCCTGCTTTCTCCCCATATCCCTTAATCCCTTTAGCCTTAAGAAATATATCTAACTCCTTCTTGAATATATTTAATGAATTGACCTCAACTGCCTTCTGTGGTAGAGAATTCCACAGGTTCACCACTCTCTGGGTGAAGAAATTCCTCCTCATCTCAGTCCTAAATGGCTTACCCCTTAGACTGTGACCCCTGGTTCTGGACTCCCCCGCCATCGGGAACATCCTTCCTGCATCTAGTCTGTCTAGTCCTGTTAGAATTTTATAAGTTTCAATGAGATCCCTTCTTATTCTTCTGAACTCTAGCGAATATAAGCCTAATCGACCCAATCTCTCTTCATACGTCATCCCTGCCATCCCAGGTATCAGTCTGGTGAATCTTCGCTGCACTCCCTCCATGGCAAGAACATCCTTCCTCAGATAAGGCGACCAAAACTGCACATAATACTCAAGGTGTGATCTCACCAAGGCCCTGTACAACTGCAGCAAGACATCCTTGCTCCTGTACTCGAATCCTCTCGCTATGAAGGCCAACATACCATTTGCCGCCTTAACCGCCTGCTGCACCTGCATGCTTACCTTCAGTGACTGGTGCACAAGGACACCCAGGTCTCATTGCACTCCCCTTTTCCCAATCTATTGCCGTTCAGATAATAATCTGCCTTCCTGTTTTTGCCACCAAAGTGGATAACCTCGCATTTATCCACATTATACTGCATCTGCCATGTATCTGCCCAATCACCCAACCTGTCCAAATCATACTGGAGTTTCTCTGCATCCGCCTCACAGCACACACGCCCACCCAGCTTTGTGTCGTCTGCAAACTTGGAGGTATTACATCTAGTTCCCTCGTCTAGATCATTAATATATATTGTGAATAGCTGGGGTCCTAGCACCGATCCCTGCAGTACCCCACTAGTCACTGCCTGCCACTTGGAAAAAGACCCATTTATTCCAACTCTTTGCTTCCTGTCTGCCAACCAGTTCTCTATCCAAGTCAGTACCTTACCCCCAATGCCATGTGCTTTAACTTGTCCCGCATAAGAGATTAGCGTGCACTTATCGAAAGCCTTCTGAAAGTCCAAATACACCACATCCACTGGTTCTCCCTTATCTATTCTACCAGTTACATCCTCAAAAAATTCCAGTAGATTAGTCAAGCATGATTTACCTTTTGTAAATCCATGTTGACTTTGTCCGATACTGTCACTGTTTTCCAAGTGCTCTGCTATTACATCTTTTATAATGGACTCTAGCATTTTCTCCACTACCGATGTCAGGCTTACCGGTCTATAATTCCCCGTTTTCTCTCTACCACCTTTTTTAAATAGTGAGGTTACATTAGCTACCCTCCAATCCATGGGAACTGTTCCAGAGTCGATAGAATTTTGGAAGATGACCAGCAATGCATCTACTATTTCTAGGGTCACTTCCTTAAGTACCCTAGGATGTAGATTATCAGGCCCTGGGGATTTATCGGCCTTCAATCCCGTCAATTTCCCTAACACCATTTCCCTACAAATACTGATTTCATTCAATTCCTCCCTCTCATTAGACCCTATGTTCCCCGACATCTCTGGGAGGTTATTTGTGTCCTCCTTTGTGAAGACAGAACCAAAGTATGTATTTAATTGGTCTGCCATTTCTTTGTTCCCATTATAAATTCCCTTGATGCTGACTGCAAGTCAATGCTTGACTTCACCAATCTTTTTCTCTTCACATATCTATAGAAGCTTTTACAGTCAGTTTTTATGTTCTCTGCAAGCTTACTCTCATAATCTATTTCCCCCCTCTTAATTAATCCCTTTGTCCTCCTTTGCTGAATCCTAAACTGCTCCCAATCCTCTGGTTTGCTGCTTTTTCTGGCCAATTTATATGTCCTCTCCTTGGATCTTATGCTATCCCTAATTTCCCTTGTTAGCCACGGTTGAGTCACCTTTTTTGTTTTATTTTTATGCCAATTAACAGCAAGCGGGTCTGATGACATCATTTGATGACGTGTCATCAGCCGGTTTCCTTAAAGGGACCACGGCCACATTGATTTTGACAGTTGTGCTGTCAGTGTTCTGCAGCATTGAGGTGCTGCAAACACTGACAAGCACTGCACAAAGGTGGACATCTGCACCCAGGCTCTCGCATGATTCCCTCCATATGCTTATGGAGGGAGTCACAGCACGCAGGGAGATTCTCTTCCCTTCCCATGGGCGGAACAGACCTCCCCAGGAGATCAACGCAGTCTGGTTGCACATTGCACAGGAGGACACAAGCAGGGATGTCGTCAGGAGTCCCTGGCTGCAGTGGCACAAACCTTTCAATGATCTCAGTGGATCACGAAGCGTTACTGCAAAGCCACACTCAAACTCACCCTGCTGTGTCACTCATCACATCCCCATCACTTTGCCTTCCATACCCTTCTCCTGCACATCCTTACTTACACCAACTTACCTTGCAACTCCACTCATCCCTCTCTATCTACATTATCACTTCCCCATCTCACTAGCCACCCCTCACACTCACCCTCATCCTACTGCAAGCGTACCAACTAACAACACACAAGGGCAGGCACTTGAGAGGTTTAGCCAATGTTCATGTGAGATTTCTGTTAATGTGTTGTCATACATTGAAATCTATATTTTGAACACTTCGCCTTATTAGACAGATCTGTGTGCACCTTGAGAAGTGTCTTAGTGAGTTCCAGTGAAATGTTGAGACATAACATCCCCTCCCCACCCCCCGCTATGGTGATGAGTGTTAAAGGAATGGCTTGGACATTATAGGGATGCTTTATGGTGCAGGTGTGGGATGGTGTCAACCTGGCGCATCATGTGGCAGCCAGGGTGTACAGCAGCAAGTGAAGTAAATCTGGCCATGGTGATGCCATCACTGGCCTCCCGGGCAGCAGTGTTGTCAGATGCTGATGCCCTGTGTCCTGTGCAGCATCAGGTGATGGCGGAGAAGGTTGGTGTTGTTGTTGGTGATGTTGGTGTGCTTGGTGATGTTGGTGTTGGGGCTGATCGTGGAAGGATTCAGAGGACCAAGGTGTGATTTTTTTCAAGGGCACCGATGTTGCTGGAATAGATGGCAGCTGCAGTTGAGATGACAGGAGCAATCTGTCAGTGATGAGAGAGGTTGTTCCAATGAGGTGCCACTGGATATAGAGTTGGCTCCAAACACTTGCAGGCTAAAGAAATCTGTATATGTCTTACAAATGCAGTAACCAACAGTTTTTGAGCTCTGAAACTGAACAGCTGTAACATGGTTTCCTTTATACCACTTCTGCAGCTGTCAGGTTATCAGATAAATCAAAAATGAGAAGTCGCACAACACCAGGTTATAGTCCAACAGATTTATTTAATTTTACAAGCTTTCGGAGCTGTTCGCTCCTTCCTCAGGTAGGGTAGCAGTGAGAGAATCTCCCAGAATTCACAATATAAAGATTCTCTCACTGCTACCCTACCTGAGGAAGGAGCGAACAGCTCCGAAAGCTTGTAAAATTAAATAAATCTGTTGGACTATAACCTGGTGTTGTGCGACTTCTCATTTTTGTCCACCCCAGTCCAACGCCGGCATCTCCACATCATGACAGATAAATCAAAGCAGACTCAACTCACGCCAGGGTGAGCTGGTGTGTTCCCCGAGCAGTGGGTAACCCATGTGGAGCAAAATAGCATTAAATTGGCTGTTAACAAGCCATTTAACGATCTAAATTGTTTCCCCCGCCGCTTGGTGTCGGGTCAGTTCTGCGCAGACAGACCCGACACCTGGGAGACTTGCGTGGAGGCGGGTTGACAGCGGGTTTCCTACCCGTTGTCAATCTTTGCTATTTTTAACAGCTGACCCGCATCCAAACCTGCACTCTGAGCGCTGGCAAAATTCAGCCCATAGCGTGGCTCCTGGAAAAGACAGCCATATCTTACTAACCTGGTTGAATTGTTCAAGAAAGTTACCAGGTTGATGAATGATGGATGAAGGTGGATAGCCAACAGCTCGTCATTGACTGATGCCACCCAACACTCCTAGTGCGGCACCAGAGACCCGGCTACAAAAGTATGCAAATTACCTACCTTGTATTGCCTGGTGAGATCAGCTCATTTGTGCGTAAACAAAATCAGTACCTGTGCAGGCCGCAGTACTTGCCCAATACAGCGTACACCCAGTAAAACAAGATTTGACCACAAAGGTCAAGTTTTAGGTGATCTGCTAAGTTTATATGTGAATATGTTTTTGGCCTTGGATTTTCAAGATAAGTGGGTCTGAAGAGTTGAATCATTCTGAACGTGTTCTGTTTAGTGTGAGACCCATTGGACTTTTAAAAAAAAATGGAAAACCTGGATGAAAGACCAAGGACTCCACCAAGAAGGCAAAAAAATCAGGAAATGGTGATTAGTTGATGCCTGCATATCGTAGGGAGGTATGGACTTCCACACGTTTGAGATCCTAGGAAAAATGAGTTGGCATTTGCTTGGTACTTCCCCTTGAAAAACAGAAGCAAGATCCACTCCATGGAGATCCCTTCTGCTCAACTCAAGATGGTCAGTGCATAGCACCAGCACATTGTTTGTAATTTTATTCCCGCTCAACTCAAACCAAATTTTCACGGGCTTGTATCCTCGCACCCTTTAGTCTGTCATTATTCACAGTTCCCTTGAAGTTCTAAAAGTAACATTCACAGTGTAAATCTCACTCATCCTCGCTGCTCTTGGCTAAGATACGAATAAAATGCATAATTTTGATTTCTTCTCCAATCTTCGCTCCTGTGAGAAAATCCAGCTGGCAGAAATGTTGCAACCCTATCCCTTGGTTGCTGATGCCCTAACTTTCAGAAACAAAACTCTCACTGAGTAAGTCAGTAAAACCTTTTGGCTAAAGATCTTGCGACTCTGTTTACACAATCTTGTACATTTCACCAGAACCTAATAATTTGCACCTTTGTTTGAAAACAAAGATGTCACTAAAAGGGATATTTTAGTAGCTTTTATAATGCCCCAATGGTCTGGCAGCTGTGGAAATAAAAATCTACTTCCACAGTCGCCATTTTGGCCAGTCAGCATTCTAACTCCATTTCCACAGGAGATGCTCTGTCCAGTAACTGAAGGTGTGTGGGGCCACTCTTCTCTCCTAATTGTGATCATTTAAGGATGTCATCCTTTATTTACCAACTGATATATGGAACTGAGAGAGCAATAGCGATGTTTTCTTTTTGTAAATTGCTACTTTGGCAGAGGCTTCCTTAATATTTTAAATGATTTTAAACGTGTGAACGCCTTCCATAATATAGCGAAGACAGCTTAAATTAAACACATTAAGAATTTGTAACTATTGTTCCAAAATGTAATTTGAATGCCAATGAGTTTAAGAAACAAAAAAGTTTTCATATTGGCTGCTTGACTTACAAGTAGCATTTGGAGGTAAGACAGCTCAGAGAATTAAATACTGGCTGTGGCAATGCCAGGATCTGGATTAAAAATTAGTTTCCTCCAGTTAAAGGGTTAAGGAAAGAGACTATATGCTGATTAACTGCGGTAAAGCGCTGAAAATGGATCTGGGCTGGATTTTACCAGCCCTGAGGAGGCAGGTTTGGAGGCGGGACTACTGGGAAAATGGCAGAAACTGGGACCGGGTACCGAACCCGCTCCCAACCCGCCTCTGTGCCATCTTCCCGGGAGGCGGGTCCCCGAGTCGCGCAGGGACCCGTCTCCTCGAGGCGGGAAGGGGATTAGAGCCAATTAACTGCCTGTTAACAGTAAGTTAACAGGCAGTTTTGAGGGTTTCCCCATTTTACGCCTGCAAGTGCGGGCTTCCCGACGGCTGCGAACCTCGCCAGGGTCAGCGAGGCGAGCAGTGGGTCTGCGGGGGTGAGAGGGGTCGAAATGTAAGCTGTGGAGGTGAGTGATGGGTGCAAGAGTGGAGAGGTAAGTATGAGAGGTGAGTGTAAAGTGTTGGAAAAAGTTTCCTTACCTTTTGCTTCTTTCTGCAGGCTTCAACCCTTGAGGATCCGGAGGTGCCTCATCTCAACGGCAGTGATGACAGAATGGCTGCTGCATTCTTAGATGCAGCAGCCAGCTGCTTTCTGCTGAGGAGAGCGGTTTTGGTGAGCCTTTTGTGCAAGGGCTCACCTTAGAACAAAGATTGTCAGTGTTTGACAGCTTCTCAAAGCTGTCAAATGCTGACAATTCATCTGTCAAAATTTTTTCGACAGGTGAAGTGTCATACGCTGACGTCATCTGTCACCAGCTTTCCCTTAATTGGCCGGTAAGCCCACAGGGTGAGCTTAACAATGCCAATCAAGGGAAAATAGTGTGGGTTGGTCAGACATCGTTGGGGGCGGGACTGAAACCCGGAAACCAGAAGTCCCGCCTCCAGCACGTCCCCATTGATAAAATCCAGCCCGGAGTGTAAGTGTGAAAACTTCTCTGTGTTTGAACTGTTCCTATGTCTCTGCATTGGGACTGTTATTAAAGGGGCTTCTGATGGAGTTTTACCTCCTGTTCATGTTTTATTAGTTTGAATATGGAACAATTCCCTATTTACTTTTATTATTTGGGATAGTTTGAGCAGTTAGTCTGGCTGAGACTTGAAGAAAATGTTGGCAGAATCCTTGTGGTAGTTTTGATGAATATTAGTTTCTGGGAAATGAGTGATCTGTGAGAAAGAATGTTCGAACCAAAGGAGCAGGATCTGTCCCTTTATCAAAGATGGCTGCCTGGAGGGACATCTATTCAAGATAGACCGGAAAGGCTAGAAAGGTACAGCAGGTCAGTCAGCATCTGAAAGGGAAAGACAAGATAACAACTTATTGGCCCAGAAATTAAACATGGATGGTTCCCGTGGGGGTAAGGATTCCCCGCGATATCGCACTCCGCGCCTACCTTTATGCTCCGGGCCCACACGAACTTTAGTTTCAAAGGCTCTCTGTGTTGGAACCGTGCAGTGCTTGCGTGACCCAGAGGCGCAATTAGTTCGTGCGAGCTCTGGGATCACGTGATTCAGTTAGAGCCAATGGCAGCACACCATCTTTCATTCATAGTTTTGACGGCAAGAGCTGTCAAAGCTATGAATACTACAAACCCCCAAAAGAACAGCTAAACCTCAATTAAATTTAAAAAAGCCATCACATTAATAAAATAAGTATAGTTAAATAAATAAACCACTTTAAACAAAAAATAAAATTTTTGAAAAAATGTAAAATCTTTTTAAAAGTTATAAAAATAAACTTACCTTTCTTTAAAGTCTCTAAAAAAGATAAACCTGTTGAAAAAAATTTAAAATAACACTTAATTAACTACTTACCTTGTTAAAAGGGGGTCCTACGCCTGCTTTCTTTGTGTGTAAAATCTTCACCACTTACCTGCGCGTTCAAAGCTGGAAAAAAAACGAAGTGCACTGCGTGCGCACAGCCTGTAGTGCGCACACGGTTCACTTAGGAACCGCCCCCTTTTCAATTCACGAAGTGCCGGTTTCCCGCGCATGCGCAGTGCATGCAGGAAACCGGCAATTCGGGATCTAATACGCGAGAGTACACAGTGCGTACTCTCGCGTATTAGGTTTAATTTTCGGGCCAATGTAACTTTTCATCATAAAGGATTACACCAGACTGACTGAGCTGCTGTACATTTCCAGCATTTTTTCTCTTTATTTCAGATTTTTAATAATTCTTAGCTCCATCATTCCATTTAATGAAATAGTTACATTATTTAATTGTATCACTTTGTCTGATATTTTGATGGTATAATTAAAGTAATTGCTCTAAGATTTATGCTTGCAGCTTGTTCCTCACCTAAATTATTCAGTCCATATCTTACTTTTTTTGAGGAAAACTTGAATTTTTTTCCCTTTTCTGATCTACTTTTTAGGCTTCAATGGGACACAAACTCCTGTGGTAGCTGGCTGCTCCTAGGACATTTTCAGTATGGCTCTTCAGTCAGCTTTTCGGAGGTGTGCAACAGCAGTCTGGTGATGGCTCCTTGTCTGGCTGTCCCCTGTTCCATGTGGGACGTTCCTGGCCTGTATTTAATGCCTCCCTGTAGCAGCATAGCTGAGACTGAAAGAAAGAAAGACTTGCATTTATATAGCGTCTTTTATGACCTCAGGACGTCGCAAAGCGCTTTACAGCCAATGAAGTACTTTTGAAGTGTAGTTACTGTTGTACTGGGCGGCACGGTGGCATAGTGGTTAGCACTGGTGCCTCACAGCGCCAGGAACCCAGGTTCGAATCCGGCCTCGGGTGACTGTCTGTGTGGAGTTTGCACATTCTCCCCGTGTCTGCGTGGGTTTCCTCCGGGTGCTCCGGTTTCCTCCCACAGTCCAAAAATGTGCGGGTTAGGTTGATTTGGCTATGATAAATTGACCCTTAGTGTTAGGGGGGGATTAAATATGTGGGGTTACGGGGATAGGATGGGATATGTTAGGGGGAATTAAATACGTGGGGTTACGGGGATAGGGTGGGATATGTGTCGGTGCAGGCTCGATGGGGATTCTGTGGGGGAAAGCAGGGACAGGGTATTGGATTTGGATGATCAGCCATGATCGTATTGAATGGCGGAGCAGGCTCGACGGGCCGAATGGCCTACTCCTGCTCCTAGTTTCTATGTTTCTATGTTTCTATGTAATGTAGAAAACGTGGCAGCCAATTTGCGTGCAGCAAGCTCCCACAAACAGACCATCTGTTTAATGATGTTGATTGGGTGATAAATATTGGCCAGAACACTGGGGCTAACTCCCCTGCTCTTTTTCGAATGGTGCCATGGGATCTTTTACATCCACCCGAGAGAGCAGCCAGGACCTCAGTTTAACATCTCAACCGAATGACGGCACTTCCAACAGTGCAGCATTCCCTCGGTATTGCACTGAAGTGTCAGCCAAGATTTTTGTGCTCAACTTGAACCCAAAACCTTCCGACTCAGAAGTGAGAGTGCTACCAACTGAGCCACAGCTGACAACCCTGACTGGGAGCTTAGTGGAGTGAGAGAGTCAAACATATGTCCCATCAAGCAATTGATGTAACAGATTGGTTGTCCAATCTGTTACATCACCACACTTAATTTATAACTCACCTAGAGGTATCATTTCCTGTGCCCTAGTTGATACTTTCATGTTTAGCAGTATACTAGCACATGCAGGAAATTAAACCCCCAAATGCAAGTGTGAATCTTAATATATTTAATAGTTGTGAGTCAAATATTCATACATGATATTACTTTGCAGTTTCCCATGCAAAATGGTCAGGGGTGGGTTTTGTTCTAACAGAATAACATTGTGAACAGGAAAATCCATCCTAGTGACTCCTGGCACACACTGTGAATAGCTAGGGGGAAAAATTTGGTTGCTTTGCGCCTCCCGTTAGCGCCCTGGTAGAACTGTGAGACTACTGACCTGCATAATTCCTTCACAAGAAAAGCAAAGTGAGCATTTTTAGAACCATACACTTTCCTAAGCAAAGCAGAAATTGGGCTGAATAAATCAAATTCAGACAAATGAACATTTGGCGTGCAATCATTTGAATCTTAGTTACAGTTCAACTCAGCAGTTGAGGTCAAAAGTGACACAGTACATTGTCTGTCACCACACAAATGCAAACACTAAACTCTACTGAAACTGTTACACACAAGTAATAGATTTTTTATTTTAAATAGTAATCAGTGTATTGTTTGTGCTTTCTCTTTATTTCTTGCCATGAACTTATTAAGGGCCCTGAATTTGTGGTCGGAGGCGTCCCGCGGTGAAATGCCTGTGATCCGCAAAGAAGATTCGCGCCTACCTGGGGCCTCGGGATCCACGACGACTTGCGCTCCTGGGCCTCTCTGGGTACGTGTGGGTAGAGGCCCACGTATCCCAGGGGCGCATGCGGTTCACAAGCGCCCCTGGGATCACATGGGCTGGCCCAATGAATGAAAGAAGGGAACCCCCATTCATGCTTATGGAGATTCCGTATGTACGGAAACCCTGTAAGCATGAATGGGAATACCCCAAAAAATACATATACACATCAAATAATTTTTTTTTTTACATATTTAAAATTAATTAAAATGCCATTTAATTAAATATTTAAAACAAAAATTAAATTTTTCAAAAATTTTTGTTTTATGTTTTAAAGGGACTAAAACTAATCTTACCTTATTGTACAGGTTTTTTAATAATTAAATGATTGAAAAAAAAAATATTTTTATGTTCATTTAAACTCTTACGCTGGTAAAAGCAGTCCTTACACCTGCTTTTACCAGGCATAAGAATTTCACGGGCATTCGCTGGGCAGAAGTTGGGCAAATAGCCCAACTCTCCGCCCGTGGATGCCCTTTTCCCGGGGATGCGTTGGATCTGTCAAGAAGATCCTTGACAGATCGTAAGTTCCGGGTTTTCGCGCATGCGCTTCGCGTTCAAAAACCCGGAACTTGCATGGCCATTACGGGCGCGTTGTTGTTGATTCTGCCATCCCCATTTGCAACATTTAACCACTCCTGCCTTCCACCCTATCACAGACCGTCCCTTTTGTTCTTTTCTCCCCTCCCCCCTTTCCCTGCCTCTGCACCTGCTTAAAATCTGTTATATCTCTAACTTTTTCCAGTTCTGACGAAGGGTCACAGACCTGAAATATTAACTTTGTTTTTCTCTCTCCATGGATGCTGCCTGACCTGCTGAATGTTTCCAGCATTTTCTGTTGTTATTTCAGATTTCCAGCATCCGCAGTATTAATGTAAAAAGGATGCCTTTAACACTGATGCATTTATAGGTTGTGAGGTTTCAAATGGACAGTTTCTGAACAGAGCACAGGACTTAGCTTCCAATTTTATTTGCATGCTCCGTCATTTTGTCTATTATGCAGACTAAAATAGTGATAAAAATACATTTATCATGAATATCTACCTGAACTTATAAGACATCCCAATATGAACGCAATCATTAATTGGACATAAAAGCAGAAAATGCCAGAAGCATACAGCAGATCCATAAGCATCTGAAACGATAGGTTGCAATCTTGGCTGGAGATCCTTCATCAGAACCAAACCAATGTTCTTTTTTCCGATGCTGACAGACATGCTCTGTATTTCCAGAAATTTCTACTTTTATTTCACATTTCCAGCATTTGTTTATTTTTTTTAACTTTTAAACACTTCATTGCATTTCCTATGCATGACAGGGTGAAGTTCTTCACTCTTAACACATACTTCCTGTTGCACCCATAATATGATTTAACCTCACGTTTTAAAAAACTTTCTGTGAATTGTGTGTTTTTCAGCTGGTGACAACCTGTATAAGGAGTGCTCCTGAGAACGAGTCAGGTACATATTACATTTTTTAAAAAGCTGATTTTATTTTTTGTAATTTTTCTATTAAAAAAATGTAATAAAAAATGTTACAGAAACCAAATCTTATTGATACTAGCTTATCCCCTATGGCATTGGTCACGTGTAGTCTTGGATCTGAAAAAACAGTTGTGGCGTTAGAATTTCCACGGGGGATTTCCTGATCTCCCGCCATAACTTTGGTGGAAACCCTGGAGAAATGGCGGAAATGCCTGGTTGCGCCCAAATCCTGCCAAAGTTACAGCAGCAGATCAAGAGAACCCCCTGGAAATGCAACCCTGTGATGTTTAACTGCTGAGCTTTTATCCTGATCCATCTGTTTAAAGCCAATGGTCAAGTACACTCTGTGGCGAAAGTAGTCCAAATAAATATATTCTGAATTCAATCAGATGCTAATTGTTGACGGAAATTTCTGTAAATTAGCAGCTGCTTGTAAATTCATGGATCCTACCCTTGGTGAGAGCCCAGGTTATCAAAGTCAAAAAACAGCAGGACTGGCATTTTTATAAATGCTTTTGACACTGAAGCATACCCTCTGAAGTTTGATGAACACGGACTAGACACAAGACTTCTACACAATGTAGATAGATTGGCTTCACATAATGGATATAATAAGTATAACAGCAGTTGGCTGTGTGGGAAGAAAGATCAGATAACAATCTGAATATTGATCTAAATTAATTTGTGTAACTTTTGATCTGTGTTCATTATACAAGAAAATAATATTCCACTAAGATTACATTCCTTCTGACAATGTTCTTTTAAGAGTAAACTTTTACCCATTGAGCCTCATCTATAAAAGTGTCAAAATTACTGAATATTTCCATGTAAACTTCCGTTCTGAAAATGTAAATTAGCAGTAATGTAATATCTGGCTTTTGGTGATGACGTAAGCTGTAAGGTGAAATCTGAGCAGCATCCTGCCCACGATTCCTCTGATCATGAGTTTTTGATCTCAGATGGGAGAGGTGGTGAATGGAGGTGAGCCACTTCACCATTGGGAGGGAGGGACCGTCACTGGATGAGTCACACCAGACTATTTCTGTGCATGTTCTAATAATCAGATGTAGAATGGCAGAAGGAAAGTTAACGAGAGGAGAAAATACAATTTTTACAACAAGGATAACATAAATTCCAAAGAGGGAAATCTGAGCAGATAATAAATCAATAAAACCCTGATTTTATGTTAGTTTGTAACACTCCCAGGACACTCTACAGGCCAGTCAGTTTGACCTCGGTAGTGGGGAAGCTTTTAGAAACAGTAATCAGGGACAAAATTAACAGTCACTTGGATAGGTGTGGATTAATTAAGGAAAGCCAGCACGGATTTGTTAAAGGCAAATCGTATTTAACTAACTTGATTGAGTTCTTTGATGAGGTAACAGAGAGAGTTGATGAGGGTAATACGGTTGACGTAGTGTACATGGATTTCCAAAAGGCATTCGACAAAGTGTCACATAATAGGCTTGCCAGCAAAGTTGAAGCTCATGGAATAAAAGAGACAGTGGCAGCATGGATACGGAATTGGCTAAGTGATAGGAAACAGAGAGTAGTGGCGAACAATTGTTTTTCGGACTGAAGGAAGATACACAGTGGTGTTCCCTAGGGGTCGGTTCTAGGACCACTGCTTTTCTTGATATATATTAATGACTTGGACGTGGGTGTACAGGGCACAATTTCAAATTTGCAGACGACACAAAACTTGGAACTGTAGTGAACAGTGAGGAGGAGAGTGATAGACTTCAGGAAGACATAGACAGGTTGGTGAAATATTGACACATGGCAGATGAAATTTAACGCAGAAAAGTGTGAAGTGATACATTTTGGTAGAAAGAATGAGGAGAGGAAATATAAACTAAAAGGTACAATCCTGAAGGGGGTGCATGAACAGAGAGACCTGGGGGTATGTGCACAAATCTTTGTGACAGAGAGAGGGAGAAATTCATTTTATAGTCAGAGGTTAATCTAACCTGAGGTTGAGATACTGTCTTAAACTGTGAGAGATGGGCTTGAGTTCTTCCATTTTTATTTGGGGCGTCTATTTCTGCTAGCAGTTGGCAACAGAATTGAACCACCTGTTGATGTTTTCTGTGTCCTTGACTGAAATAGTTACCATGTCATCATTTCCAATTTATCAAGAAATTATCTGGAGTTAATCTCTGGGAAATATTACGTCTGGTACATTGTTAGATATGGATTGTACATATAATTTTGTGCAGCATCCTGTTCGGAGTTCTTTGAAACTTTTATCTAGGAATCTTCAAGTACAACTGACAAAGGAATCTAAAGAATGTTCCCAAAACGAGTCAAAACATCATAATTTTGTGGCTTCCACGGATATGCTTACTACGCTCTTAATCCTTCTGAAGTTTAGGTTTAAAGTTCCCACATCTATCCCTCTCCCATGTTTCTCTGACACATGTATATGAAATCACTGGCATATCGTGATTCAAATGGAAAAGGGGCTTGAAACAGACGTTGGGCCCCCAATTTGCACAGGCAATGTGTCTAACGGCATTTCAGATGGGCGCCCTCACCAATATGGCGTCCGGGGCACTTCTGGCGCTGACTTCTGAGCGCATGCACGCAGCACGTCATATTGGACCCTACACTGTCCATTTCTCGCCCAAGAAACAGGCTCTGCCCAATCAAATTTCTAGGCCACTATGTTTTAGATACCCCAACTGCCTCAGCATAATTGCCCACTATCTGCATTTCCTCCTTTTCATCTTGATTGCACCTTGGTTCATCTATATCCCACTCAAGGACAAAATCAAGTTGTTTCAATGTCCATGCTGTAAGATACTAAAAAGCTAATCTTTTCTTTAATGTTGTTACTGGTTGTACAATAAATCCATGGGTTGAGCACAGATTTGCTCACAACAACGGCTATTCCTGAAAGGTAAGATAATGATAGGATAATCGAGAGGTTGTGAATTGGGCACGCCGACCTACCTGCCCTGTTGTACCATTTGTCCAACAGTCAAGCGAGGCTTTGTGCCAGAATTGCTCATTTACCTCTGTATGTAAACAATTACTAGTAGTAAAATTGTTTTACTGGGCTGATGATTGCTGTCTGATAAAAGTGCACTTCCAGAGCTACAAGCCACATCCTGCCTTCTGTGGGATTAAAGTATGCAAGGTGTGTAAGAATACCTTGCAAGGATGGGAAGGTAAGAGACCCACAGATATGGTGATGGATGGGGCCTGGAAATAACAGCAGATTCTTGGGAAATTTTTGTAGCACTCTTAACATCAGCTCATTACCTGAAATGCTAGTTAATAAATTTAACGATTTATCCATGTTTTTACATATTTTATACACATACAATATTAATTGTTTTAATAAATTGTGTTCTCATTTAAGTGAGGGATGCTAGTACTCTGGAATGTAATGCTTTCCATTCTGGATTCCGTAGTCATGGTTTCGCAAGGATGACAGAATTGGACATAGATTACCCCGCTCAGTTGCCACAATAGATTAATAAAAACACTTTCTTTGGAGAAAATAATTGAGAGGAAACATGATCCAGATATTTAAAATGTTAAAAGGAATAGATAATGCAGATGAATACAGGTTACTAACTTGTTCTGTGAGTGCAGAACTAGAGGAAATGAGTATACAGTTAATAAATGTCAAGCAGAATTTGAGATTAGAAAGCCTTCTTTTCCTCTCATAGTTAATAATTGTGATAATTGATGTTTGTGAATGTCATGCCAACAATGAACTGCTCTACGTATTGCATAAAGGGCAGGGAGAAACTTTGCATAAACTTTCTTTAGAATCAGATTGTACATAATCTATGGGAGCAATGGGTTTGATGGGCTGATAAGCCTTTTCCATTCTCTATATTCTTATATCTAAGGAAAGTCATTTCACTTTTTGCAACAAGTAATTCTGTCACCATCTTTAGCACCTACAGTGGCTTCACTGTTGTAGACCATAGTCCCAAAAATCCACAGGGCCGTGATACTGACAGTTATGCCAGTGTGGAACGCTGCTGCTGACCCTAACGATGTGGAGATGCCGGTGTTGGACTGGGGTGGACAAATGTGAGAAGTCGCACAACACCAGGTTATAGTCCAACAGCTTTATTTGAAATCACAAGCTTTCGGAGCGCTGCTCCTTCACCTGACGAAGGAGCAGCGCTCCGAAAGCTTGTGATTTCAAATAAAGCTGTTGGACTATAACCTGGTGTTGTGCAACTTCTCACATTTGACCATAACAATGTTTGTGGGATGAGACAGAGGAGACTGCAAGAGCGGGTATTCGGCAGTGTGGGGGTACAGCAGTGGTACCCATGCTGCCAATGACCCTAGAAATGCCAGTTCAAGATGTTAAGCCCAGCTGGGAGAGTGTCAGGTCTACCTTGTGACCCTGGAAGAAAGTAGATTATGACCACAGTAACCCACTGTGTCAGGGGTGTAGATTTTAACCACAGTAAATCACGGTGTCAGGGGTGTAGATTGTGTCCACAGCAACTCACTGTGTCAGGGGTGTAGATTGTGTGGGAGTAGAAATAGGAGGATATTTCAAATGAATACGTGGCTAGAAGAATGGTGCAAGGGGGAGGGATTCAAATTCCTTGGACATTGGAACCGGTTCTGGGGGAGGTGGGACCAGTACAAACGATATGGTCTGCACCTGGGCAGGGCCGGGACCGATGTCCTAGGGGGAGTGTTTGCTAGTGCTGTTGGGGAGGGTTTAAACTAAAGTGGCAGGGGGTTGGGAACCTGAGCAGGGAGACAGAGGAAAGGGAAATAAGGATAAAAGCTAAAGACCGGAAGGAGAAAAACAAAAGTAGAAGGCAAAGAACTCAACGGTTTAAATCAAACATGGTCACAGTAAATAATAATTCATATAGGTCTGAGAGCGTTAAAAAAACAAGCCTGAAGGCTTTGTGTCTTAATGCAAGGAGCATTCGGAACAAGGTGGATGAATTAGCTGCGCAAATAGAGGTAAATGAATACGATTTGATTGGGATTACAGAAACATGGCTCCAGGATGGCCAAGGCTGGGAACTCAACATCCAGGGTTATTCAATATTTAGGCAAGATAGGCAAAAAAGAAAGGGAGGTGGGGTAGCATTGCTGGTTAAAGAGGGGATTAACACAATTGAAAGGAAGGATATTAGCTCTGATGATGCGGAATCTGTATGGGTAGAACTGAGAAATAACAAGGGGCAGAAAACGTTAGTGGGAGTGGTATATAGACCTCCAAACAGTAATACGGAGGTTGGGGACAGCATTAAAAGGGAAATTAGAGAAGTATGCAGTAAGGGCACAGCAGTCATCATGGGTGACTTTAATTTACATATAGATTGGGCTAACCAAATTAGTAAAAATACTGTGGAGGAGGAATTCCTAGAATGTTTACGAGATGGTTTTCTGGAACAATATGTCGAGGAACCAACCAGAGATCAGGTCATCTTAGACTGGGTATTATGCAACGAGAAAGGATTAATTAGCAATCTTGTTGTACGAGGCCCCTTGGGTCAGAGTGATCATAATATGATAGAATTCTTCATTAGGATGGAGAGTGAAGTAGTTGAATCAGAGACTAGGGTCCTGAATTTAAATAAAGGAAACTACGATAGTATGAGGCGCGAATTGGGTAGGATTGATTGGGGAATGTCACTCAAGGGGTTGACGGTGGATAGGCAATGGCAAACATTCAAAGACTGCATGGATGAACTACAGAATTTGTACATCCCAGTGTGGCATAAGAATAAAACAAAAAGGGTGACTCAACCATGGCTAACAAGGGAAATTAGGGATAGCATAAGATCCAAGGAGAGGGCATATAAATTGGCCAGAAAAAGCGGTAGCCCTGAGGATTGGGAGCAGTTTAGGATTCAACAAAGGAGGACAAAGGGATTAATTAAGAAGGGGAAAATAGAATATGAAAGTAAGCTTGCTGGGAACATAAAAACTGACTAAGAGCTTTTATAGATATGTGAAGAGAAAAAGATTAGTGAAATCAAGTGTAGGTCCCTTGCAGTCAGAAGCGGGGGAAGTTATAATGGGGAACAAAGAAATGGCAGCCCAATTAAATGCATATTTTGGTTCTGTCTTCACAAAGGAGGACACAAATAACCTCCCAGAGATGTTGGAGAACATATGGTCTGATGAAAGGGAGGAACTGAAAGAAATCAGTATTTGCAGGGAAATGGTGTTAGGGAAATTGACGGTATTGAAGGCCGATAAATCCCCAGGGCCTGATAATCTACATCCTAGGGTACTTAAGGAAGTGGCCCTAGAAATAGTAGATGCATTGCTGATCATCTTCCAACATTCGATGGAATCTGGAACTGTACCCATGGATTGGAGGGTAGCTAATGTTACCCCACTATTCAAAAAGGGTGGTAGAGAGAAAGCGGGGAAAATGCTAGAGTCCATTATAAAGGATGTAATAGCTGAGCATTTGAAAAACAGTGACAGGCTCTGTACAACTGCAGCAAGACATCCTTGTTCCTGTACTCGAACCCTCTCGCTACGAAGGCCAACATACCATTTGCCTTCTTAATCGTCTGCTGCACCTGCATGCTTACCTTCAGCGACTGGTGCACAAGGACACCCAGGTCTCGTTGCACTTCCCCTTCTCCCAATCTATTGCCGTTCAGATAATAATCTGCCTTCCTGTTTTTGCCACCAAAGTGGATAACCTCGCATTTATCCACATTGTACTGCATTTGCCATGCATCTGCCCAATCACCCAACCTATCCAAATCATACTGGAGTTTCTCGGCATCCTCCTCACAGCACACACGCCAACCCAGCTTTGTGTCGTCTGCAAACTTGGAGATATTACATCTAGTTCCCTCGTCTAGATCATTAATATATATTGTGAATAGCTGGGGTCCGAGGACCGATCCCTGCGGTACCCCACTAGTCACTGCCTGCCACTTGGAAAAGGACCCGTTTATTCCAACTCTTTGCTTCCTGTCTGCCAACCAGTTCTCTATCCAAGTCAGTACCCTGCCCCCAATCCCATGTGCCTTAACTTTACACGCTAATCTCTTATGCGGGACCCCACGGAATGGCAGGACCTGATGTATCTGGGCGTTGGCAGAGCTTCTGGTTGTCGTAGAAACATAGAAACATAGAAAAATAGTAGCAGGAGTAGGCCATTCGGCCCTACCAGCCTGCTCCGCCATTCAATATGATCATGGCTGATCCTCTATCTCAATACATATTCCCGCTCACTGTCCCCATACCCCTGATGCCTTTTTTGTCTAGAAATCTATCTATCTCCTTCTTAAATATATTCAGTGACTTGGCCTCCACTGCCTTCTGTGGTAGAGAATTCCACAGGTTCACCGCCCTCTGAGTGAATAAATTTCTCCTCATCTCAGTCCAAAATGTCCTACCCCGTATCCTGAGACTATGACCCCTCGTTCTAGAGCCCCCAGCCAGGGGAAACATCCTCCCTGCATCCAGTCTGTCTAGCCCTGTCAGAACTTTGTACGTTTCAATGAACTCCCCTCTCATTCTTCTAAATGCTAGTGAATACAAGCCTAGTCGCCCCAATCTCTCCTCATACGACAGTCCTGCCATCCCAGGAATCAGTCTGGTGAACCTTCGCTGCACTCTCTCTGTGGCAAGTCTATCCTTTCTTAGGTAAGGTGACCAAAACTGCACACAGTACTCCAGGTGTGGTCTCACCAAGGCCCTGTACAACTGTAGTAAGACATCCTTGCTCCTGTACTCAAATCCTCTTGCAATGAAGGCCAACATACCATTTGCCTTCCTAACTGCTTGCTGCACCCGCATGTTTGCTTTCAGTGACTGGTGTACAAGGGCACCCAGGTCTCTTTGTACATCAGCATTTCCCAATCTATCACCATTTAAATAATACTCTACATTTCTGTTTTTCCTACCGAAGTGGATAACTTCACATTTATCCACATTATACTGCATCTGCCATGTATTTGCCCACTCACTCAACTTGTCTAAATCGCCTTGAATCCTCTTTGCATCCTCCTCACAACTCACAATCCCACCTAGTTTTGTGTCATCAGCAAACTTGGAAATATTACATTTGGTTCCCTCATCCAAATCATTGATATATATTGTAAATAGCTAGGGCCCAAGCACTGATCCCTGCGGTACCCCACTAGTCACCGTCTGCCACCCCGAAAAAGACCCATTTATTCCTACTCTCTGTTTCCCGTCTGTTAACCAATTTTCAATCCATGCCAGTATATTACCTCCAATCCCATGTGCTTTAATTTTGCACACTAACCTCTTATGTGGGAATTTAGCGAAGGCCTTCTGAAAATCCAAATACACCACATCCACTGGTTCTCCATTATCTATTCTACCAATTACATCCTCAAAAAACTCCAGTAGGTTTGTCAAACATGATTTCCCTTTCATAAATCCATGTTGACTTTGTCTAATCCCGTTGATATTTTCTAAGTGACCTGTTGAAAATATTGGAATCTATTATAAAGGATGCAATAGCTGGGCACTTAGAAACTAATAGTAAGATTGGGCAGAGTCAACATGGACTTATGAAAGGGAAATCCTGTTTAACAAACCTCTTGGAGTTACTGAGGATCACCTGGAGAGCAGGTGATAGTAATTAATTAATTAACTGGTCTAATCTGGTTCTGTAACTGTCAGAGAGCTCACTTATTTAAATCTCAGCAGTATAAATAAGGGAGACTAGAGTGCAGATTGGAACAGAGTGCTAAGCTGCAAGTTTGGTGAGTGAGGGAGTTCGGGGAGGGAGATGTGCCTTCCTTTTTCCATCTTTTTCAGCTTCCTGGTGTGGCGGCGGACCTGCGTGAGGCGAGGCGGTGCCAGAGGATTTAAAAGGCTCCAGAGACCAGGTAAGGTGGGACCAGTCTCCGAACTCGGAGGGAGGGAGAGAGGTAAAAATAATCGAGGTGTGACGTCACCAGAAAGAAGGTAAGTAATTGGTTGGTGAGTATTTCTCTTTTTTAAACTTAAACTCTGTGGGTTGTAGTTAATAAGGCCTTTCTGGTGCAGAGTGACTGTTGGTAAACCATTTAACTGGTGTAATTTAGAGGGATTGATTTAATTTAAATCCAATTAATTAGAGGGGAAACTAGCAGCTATAATCGGGCAGAGTGTTCATAACTAACAAAAAATGTAATTAATTACATAGAATGGAGCAGGTGATGTGTTACTGTTGCGAGATGTGGGAGCCAGTGGACCCCATTGAGGCTCACGGTGATTACATCTGTGACAAGTGTCGGCTGCTACAGGAACTCCAGCTCTATGTTGATGAGCTGGAGTCTGAGCTTCGGACACTGCGACACATCAGGGAGGGGGAGAAGTACCTGGACTCTGTGTTTCAGGAGGTGGTCACACCTATGAAGTTAATTAATTCAGATGTAGCTCATGGTCAGGGACAGGACGGTGTGACTACGAGTGAGGCAGGTACGGGGATTCAGGAGGTAGTGTTGGAGGAGCCACAGCCCTTGCTCTTGTCCAACAGGTTCGAGGTTCTTACTCCCATGGGGACAGGAGCAGGGACTGCAGGGAGGATGAGCAACCTGGCCACAGCACCGTGGAACGGGGGGCCATTCAAGAGGGGGGAGTAAATAGAAATGTTGTAGTGGTAGGGGATAGTATTATTAGGGGGATAAATAGAGTTCTCCGCAGCCGAGAGCGAGAGTCCTGTAGGCTGTGTTGCCTGCCCAGTGCCAGGGTTAAGGACATCTCCTCTGGGCTGGAAAGAAACTTGCAGTGGGAGGGGGTGGATCCAGTTGTCGTGGTCCATGTTGGTACAAACGACGTAGATAGGACAAGGAAGCCGGTTCTGTTAAAGGAGTATGAGCAGCTAGGGGTCAAATTAAAAAACAGAACCTCAAGGGTAATATTCTCTGGATTATTACCTGAGTCACGAGCGAATTTGGCTAGGACAAATAAAATTAGAGAGTTAAATGAGTGGCTCAAAGACTGGTGTGGGAGAAATGGGTTTTGCTTCCTGGGACACTGGCACCAGTACTGGGGCAGGAGGGAGCTGTTCCGTTGGGACGGGCTTCACTTGGCCAGTGCTGGGACTAGAGTCCTGGCGGATCATATAACTAGGGCTGTAGAGAGGGCTTTAAACTAACTAGTGGGGGGGAGGTTCCTAGAGAGCAAATAATAAAAATGACAACAGAGAAGGTCAGAGACTTAGGTAGCAGTGGGGAAATTAAAAACCAGAGTGTGTCAGGAAGGGGCAGAAGGTATGGAGTAAAAGGTAAAGTAATAAAAAGGGCAAAAGCAGGAACTAAGTGTCACAAAACATACTTGAAAGTTCTCTATCTGAATGCACGTAGCATTCGTAACAAAATAGACGAGTTAATGGCACAAATAACTACATATGGGTATGATCTTGTGGCCATTACAGAAACATGGCTGCAGGGTGACCATGCCTGGGAATTAAACATACCAGGTTATTTAACGATCAGGAAGGACAGGCAGGAAGGAAGGGGAGGTGGGGTGGCGATGTTAATAAAGGAAGGAATCACTGTAATACAGAGAAATGATATTGGGTCAAAAGATCAGGATAATGAAACAGTTTGGGTGGAGATAAGGGGGAAAAAACACTAGTGGACGTAGTCTATAGGCCTCCGAACAGTTGCAACTCTGTTGGACGGAGTATCAATCAGGAAATAGTTGAGGCTTGTAATAAGGGAACATCTATAATTATGGGGGATTTTAACTATCATATTAATTGGACAAATCAAATTGGGCAGGGCTGCCTTGAGGATGAGTTCATTGAGTGTATTAGGGATGGGTTTCTTGAGCAGTATGTAACTGAACCAACCAGGGGGCAAGCAACCTTAGATCTGGTCCTGTGTAACGAGACAGGAATAATTAAAAATGTCCTAGTAAAGGATCCCCTTGGAATGAGTGACCATAACATGGTTGAATTCCATATTCAATTAAAGGGTGAGAAGGTTGGATCTCAAACAAGCGTGCTAAGCTTGAATAAAGGAGACTATGAAGGTATAGAAACATAGAAACGTAGAAACTAGTATGTGAGTGGAATTGAGTAGAGTGGATTGGGAAAATAGATTAAAGGGTAAGATGATACATGATCAGTGGTGTACATTTAAGGAGTTATTTTACAACTTCCAAAAAATATATATTCCACTGAGAAGAAAAGGGTGTAAAAGAAAACACAGTCATCCATGGCTAAGTAAAGAAATTAAGGATAGTATTCGACTAAAAACAAGGGCCTATAAGGTAGACAAATCTAGTGGGAGGATAGAGGATTGGGAAACCTTTAAAAGACAGCAAAAAATAACAAAAAGATTGATTAAGAAAGGGAAGATAGATTATGAAAGTAAATTAACAAAAAATATAAAAACAGATAGTAAGAGTTTTTATAGTTATATAAAAAGAAAAAGGGTGGCTAAAGTAAATGTTGGTCCCTTAGAGGATGAGACCGGGAAATTAATGGTGGGAAATATGGAGATGGCAAATACACAATTAATATTTTGTATCCGTCTTTACAGTAGAGGACACTAAGAATATCCCAACACTGCACAAACAGGGGGCTATAGGGGGTGAGGAGCTAAACACGATCAAAATCACTAAGGAACTGGTACTCGGTAAAATAATGGGACTCAAGGCGGATAAATCACCTGGACCTGATGGCTTACATCCTAGGGTCTTGAGGGAAGTGGCGGTAGGGATTGTGGATGCATTGGTAATAATTTTCCAAAACTCCCTGGACTCAGCAAAGATCCCGGCAGACTGGAAAACTGCTAATGTAACACCCTTATTTAAAAAGGGCAGTAGACAGAAGGCTGAAAACTATAGACCAGTTAGCCTAACATCTGTGGTAGTTAAAATTTTGGAGTCCATTATTAAGGAGACTGTAACGGGGCATTTGGATAATCATAATTTAATAGGACAAAGTCAGCATGGTTTTATGAAGGGGAAGTCATGTTTGACAAATTTGCTGGAGTTCTTTGAGGAAGTAACATACAGGGTGGATAAAGGGGAACCAGTGGATGTGGTGTATTTAGATTTCCAAAAGGCATTTGACAAGGTGCCACACAAAAGATTATTGCTTAAGATAAAAAAAATCACGGGATTGGGGGTAATATTCTGGCATGGATAGAGGATTGGCTATCACAGAAGGCAGAGAGTTGGGCTAAATGGTTCATTCTCAGACTGGCAATCAGTAACTAGTGGTGTTCCGCAGGGGTCAGTGCTGGGTCCCCAACTCTTTACAATCTATATTAACGATTTGGAGGAGGGGACCGAGTGTAACATATCAAAGTTTGCAGATGATACTAAGATGGGAGGGAAAGTAGTGAGTGAGGAGGACATAAAAACTCTGCAAGGGGACATAGACAGGCTAAGTAAGTGGGCAGAGATTTGGCAGATGGAATACAATACTGGAAAGTGTGAGGTTATGCACTTTGGCAGGAAAAATAGTCGAGCAAGTTATTATCTTAATGGCAAGAAATTGGAAAGTACTGAAGTACAAAGGGATCTGGGGGTCCTGGTGCACGAAACTCAAAAGGTTAGTATGCAGGTGCAGCAAGTGATTAAGAAGGCCAGTGGAATGTTGGCTTTCATTGCTAGGAGGATAGAATATAAAAATAGGGAGGTATTGCTTCAGTTGTACAAGGTATTGGTGAGACCGCACCTGGAATACTGCATACAGTTTTGGTGTCCATACTTAAGAAAAGACATACTTGCTCTCGAGTCAGTACAAAGAAGGTTCACTCCGTTAATCCCGGGGATGAGGGGATGGACATATGAGGAGAGGTTGGGTAGGTTGGGACTCTACTCATTGGAGTTCAGAAGAATGAGAGGCGATCTTATTGAAACATATAAGATTGTGAAGGGGTTGGATCGGGTGGATGCGGGGAGGATGTTCCCGATGATGGGTGAAACTAGAACTAGGGGGCATAGTCTTAGAATAAGGGGCTGCTCTTTCAAAACTGAGATGAGAAGGAACTACTTCACTCGGGGTGGTAGGTCCATGGAATATGCTGCCCCAAAAAGCTGTAGAAGCTACATCATTACATAAATTTAAAACAGAAATAGACAGTTTCCTAGAAGTAAAGGGAATTAAGGGTTACGGGGAGCGGGCATAAATTTGGACATGAGTCTAGGTTCGGATCGGTCATGGCCCTGTGGGTAGCGCAGTGGGCCCAGGGGCCGTGTAGCCTGATCCTGCTCCTATTTCGTGTGTCCAATTCTGTTAGGTTCAGGAAATGGTTCTGTGATAGTAGATTGGCGGTTAGGATCAGATCAGCCATGATCTTATTGAATGGCGGAGCAGGCTCGAGGGGCCAATTGGCCTACTCCTGCTCCTATTTCTTATGTTCTTATGTAACTAGTGGAGTAAACTAGGCCTGTATTCTCTTGAATTCAGAAGAATGAGAGGGGATCTCATTGAAGCATATAAAATTATTACAGGGCTTGATAGGGTGGATGCTGGGAGAATGTTTCCCTTGGCTGGGGAGTCTAGAACCAGGGGCCACAGCCTCAGGATAAAGGGTAGGCCATTCAGGACTGAGATGAGAAGAAATTTCTTCACAGAGAGGGTGGTGAATCTTTGGAATTCTCTACCCCAGAGGGTTGGGAGGCTCAGTCATTGGGTATATTCAAAACAGAAGCCGATAGATTTCTGACTAGTAAGGGCATCAAGGGATATGGCGATAGGGCTGGTGAATGGAGCTGAGGCAGAAGATCAGCCATGACCTCATTGAATGGCGGAGCAGGCTCGAAGGGCCAAATGGCCTGCTCCTGCTCCTATTTCTTATGTTCTTATGACATCCTTTATAATAGACTCTAGCATTTTCCCTATTACTGATGTTAGGCTAACTGGTCTGTAGTTCCGGTTTTCTCTCTCCCTCCTTTTTTAAATAGTGGGGTTACATTTGCCACCCTCCAATCTGCCTGGAACTGTTCCATAATCTATAGAATTTTGGAAGATGACAACCAATGCATCCACTATTTCCATGGCTACCTCTTTTAGTACTCTGGGATGCAGATTATCAGGCCCTGGGGATTTATCAGCTTTCAGTCCCATTAATTTCTCCAGCACTATTTTTTTACTAATACTAATTTCCTTTAATTCCTCCTTCTCACTAGACCCTTGGTTCCCTCGCATTTCTGGGAAGTTATTTGTGTTCTCTTCCGTGAAGACAGAACCAAAGTATTTGTTTAATTGCTCAGCCATTTCCTGTTCCCCATTATAAATTCTCCCGTTTCTGACTGTAGCAGACTCCCGCTAGAGTTACAGTGAGCGAACACTGGAACTACTGAACAAATTCGGGGCCAGCCTGTGGTTAAAGTGATAATCCTGCCTGTATATGGCATGGAGGGGAGAGGAGAAGGATCTAAAGAGGCAAAAATAAAATAAATTAAAAACTAGGCAGCAGGGAAGGAAGAAAATAAATAACCAGTTATGAACCTGAGCACGCCAGAATGTGCATTGATGTACATCTCCCCGGCACTTTTGTTCTGCTAATGATGACATATTCCAATGTTTTTCAAAGTGGGAGTTTCTTTTTTATTTGCATAAAAACAATGAAGTGTATTCCCTGTGAAAAGCTGCTGCCACATATTCGCTAGTTTATAGTGTGACTCATGGGGCTAAGCATTTTACTGACTCATGGGTTATGCTCGTGATTCCTTATTCTGCACCGGCATCTGCTTTTCAGCTGCAAAAATTTAACCAGTGACATTCAAGCTGAAGATTTTGCTCTCTCTCTTTCTCTGAACTCACATCTTTCTTTAGTTTCTCTCCTATCTCGCCTTATGACCCCTCCGAGCTCATCTTGTCCATGAGAACCAGTGCATCTTGTAGATGGTACACACTGCAGCCACGGTACACTAGTGGTGGAGGGAGTGAATGTTTAAGGTGGTGGATGGGGTGCCAATCAAGTGGGCTGCTTTGTCCTGGATGATGTCGAGCTTCTTGAGTGTTGTTGGAGCTGCACTCATCCATGCAATGGAGAGTATTCCATCACACTCCTTTTTTGTGCCTTGTACATGGTGGAAAGGCTTTGGGGAGTCAGGAGGTGAGATACTCACCGCAGAATACCTAGCCTCTGACCTGCCACAGTATTTATGTGGCTGGTCCAGTTAAGTTTCTGGTCAATGGTGACCCTCAGGATGTTGATGGTGGGGGATTCAGCGATGGTAATGCCGTTGAATGTCAAGGGGCAGTGGTTAGACTCTCGCTTGTTGGAGAGAGTCATTTCCTGGCACTTCTGCGGCGCAAATGTTACCTGCCACTTATCAGCCCAAGCCTGAACGTCGTCCAGGTCTTGTTGCATGCGGGCATGGACTGCTTCATTATCTGAGGAGTTGTGAATGGCACTGAACACTGTGCAGTCATCAGCAAACATCCCCATTTCTGACATTATGTTGGCAGGAAGGTCATTGATAAAGCAGCTGAAGATGGTTGGGCCTAGGACACTGCCTTGAGGATCTCCTGCAGCGATGTCCTGGGGCTGTGATGATTGACCTTCAACCATCCCAACCATCTTCCTTTGTGCTAGGTATGACTCCAGCCAGTGGAGAGTTTTCCCCCCCGATTCCAATTGACTTCAGTTTTACTAGGGCTTCTTGTGCCACACACGGTCAAATGCTGCTTTGATGTCAAGGGCAGTCACTCTCACCTCACCTCTGGAATTCAGCTCCTTTGTCCATACCCATCTTTCCTGCAACTCCATGTTTGAATCCCTCCAATTGGGTTCCACCCCGCCACAGTACTGAAACGGCCCTTATCATTCCACAAATGATATCCTACGTGACTGTCCCTCCTCATCCTACTCAACCTGTCGGCAGCCTTTGACACGGTTGACCACACCACTCTCCTCCAACGCCTCTCCTCCGTTGTCCAGCTCAGTGGGACAGCCCTCAACTGGTTCCATTCTTATCTATCCAGAGAATAGCCCAAGAATCACCTGCAATGGCTTCTCTTCCGGCTCTCGCACCGTTACCTCTGGAGTCCCCAAGGATCTATCCTTGGACCCCTTCAATTTCTCATCTACATGCTGCCCCTTGGCGACATCATCTGTAAACACAACATCAGGTTCCACATATCCGCTGACGACATCCAGCTCTACCTCACCACCACTTCTCTTGACCCCGCCACGGTCTCCAAATTGTCAGACTGCTTGTTCGACATCCAGTACTGGATGAACAGAAATTTCCTCCAGCTGAATATTGGGAAGACTGAAGCCATTGTCTTCGGTCCCCACCACAAACTCCGTTTTCTAGCCATCGACTCCATCCCTCTCCCTGGCAACTGTCTGAGGCTAAACCAGACCGTTTGCAACCTTGATGTCATATTTGACACCGAGATGAGCTTCCGACCACATATACACTCCAACACCAAGACCACCTACTTCCACTTCCGTAATGTCGCCTGACTCCACCCCTGCATCAGCTCATCTGCTGCTGAAACTCTCATCCATGTCTTTGTTACCTCTGGCTGTCCTTCCATCTTCTACCCTGCATAAACATGAGCTCATCCAAAACTCTGCTGCCCGTTTACCAACTCGCACCAAGTCCCGTTCACCCATCACCCTGTGCTCGGTGACGTACATTGGCTCCTGGTCCGGCAATGCCTCAATTTTAAAATTCTCATCCTGGTGTTCAAATCCCTCCATGGCCTCGCCCCTCCCTATCTCTGTAACCTCCTCTGGCCCTAAAAGCCTTTGAGAACTCTGCACTCCTCCAATTCTTGTGCATCCCCAATTTTAATTGCTCCACCACTGGCTGCCATGCTTTTAGCTGCCTAGGCCCTAAGCTCTGGAATTCCCTCCCTAAACCTCTCCTCCTCTCTACCTCTCTCTTCTCCTTTAAGACCCTCCTTAAAACCTACCTCTTTGTCCAAACTTTTGGTCATCTGTCTTCATATCTCCTTATGTGATCTTGGTGTCAAAGTTTGTTTGATAACGCTCCTGTGAAGTGCCTTCGGATGTTTTACTACATTAAGGTGCTATATAAATGCAAGTTGTTGTTGATATAAATTATATTGTCAAACTTGTTGTAAGTTACATTAAACTGTTAAAGTAACTATTTTTCTAGAAAACTGTTCTGTATACATTCTAGAAATTAATTGCCTTTACTACTTGAGCTGTTTTGCTCTCCTAGTCTATGTTAAAATTAAAATCTTCCATTATAACCATATTCTTTTTGTAACATGCTTCCCTGATCGTATTTATACATCCCTCCACTACGTCACTACTATCAGGAGGTTTTTTAGACAACTCCTACCAGAGTCTTGTATCCTTTGCTGTTCCTCAATTCTACCGATAGTATTTCCACTGCCTGATCAACCTTACTGAAATCCCTTCTTTCCACTGCTGTAATTGTGTTTTTATCAATATTGCTACCTCTCCTCTTCCAATTTCCATGTCCTTTCAAAAAGATCGTATAGCCTGGAATATTTAGCTCCCAATCATGCTCAACTTGAAGCCAAAGCTCTGTAATGGCTACTACATCATACCTTTTAAGCTTCTAACTTACTTGTTTTATTTATTATGCTACGTGCATTCGTGTATTCTTATTTGGGTAACTGTCCCCACTCTGCCCATATGTTTTTTTTCACATGCTTTGACTTACTGTGTGGATTTTCACCTTCTGCATGGACATAAATGCCTCTCCGGTTTAGGTGAAGATCATTCCATCTGTACAGCCTTCCCTTTCCCCAAAAGTGGTCCCAGTGTCCCAGAAATCTGAAACCCTCCTCTCTACACCATTTTTCCAGCCATGCGTTGATAATCCTAATCTTTCTCTCCCTGTCTGGTTCAATGCATGGCACTAGGAGTGATCCAAAGATTATTACCCAGGAGGTGCTGTTCCTTAATCTACAACTTAACTCCTTGAAATCCCTTTTCAGAACCTCGGACTGATTATCTATGTCATTGGTTCCCACATGAACCACGACCTCTGATTGCGTATCTTCCCAGTCAAGAATGTTTTTTTTTCGTTCCATGCTGTTCTGAACCCTGACAGCTGGGAAGCAACATGTCATTTGAGACTCTGGGTCTCCAAAGAAACTATCTGCCCCCCTGACTGTAGAATCCCCCACAATCACCACTCGGCTATTCTTATTAGCTGTAGTGCACCCCCATGGGTAACCACTTGTTCCTCAGTGCTCATTGTTACCCTCTTCTGTGTCACTCTTTTTGTCCACATCACTGGTACCTAAACAGATATTAGACAAACCCAGCTCCACAGATGCTCCCCTTTTTATCCTCACCTGCTGCTTTCGGCCCTCTCTGCCGCTGGTCACGCGGTCTCCCTTACCAGACTCTCTCCTCCTAGCAAACCGTGGAGTGACCACTCTGGAATAACTGCTCCAGAAAAATTTCTCCCTCCTGAATGTTGCAGAGTGTGTCCAGTTTACTCTCAATCTGTACAATCTTCTGCTCGAGGAGTGCAACTGTATACATCTCACATATGTATTCAGCCTCCATGGTACATGAGTCCAGACAGGTCCATATAATGCATGCAACAACATCTCGTTAGTCTCTGATCCTGCCATACCAATTTATATATTTAACCCAACAGAAATTCTGAAATCATTGTGTATTCAATTATTCCTATTTACTCACTCCAATTTATTATTTTTACTTGACATGTTTTCAAAGTCTATTTCTGTCTTACCGCCTGCAGTTATTATATAGGAAAAGCTATAAATTAGAGTTTAATTGAATAATTACTTAAACAAATACTTAGGTTTTTCTGGCTGCCACTACTCCTTATTTGTAAGCCATTGTTTTATTTTAGAGGGTGGTAGGAATAAGAATCCAGTGATAAATTGTTGGGTCTTTTACTATGAAAAGCACGTCTAAGTGGTGCTGACACTGTATGCAAATTCCTGGCCTGCAATTCGCTGAATCACACTGTATCTGAATTAGCAAATCCGAGTGTTAAGGAAAAATACCTGCATTGATCCACATGTTTGTACATGTACATGTACATGTACATGTTTGAATTATTACAGTATTTGCTAAACGTCATTCAAAATTAAGATTTAACAGCACCAAAAAAACCTCAGATTTCCATCCTGGCTCGTTATTTCACCTGTAAGGTTCACTTGTAATAAGTTATAGATCTTAGCAGTTCGCTGATGTGAGGAGGGAGAATTATTGTGGAATGTTAAAAAAAAAAAGACTTGAAAGACTTGCATTTCTACAGCGCCTTTCATGACCACCGGACGTCTCAAAGCACTTTACAGCCTATGAAGTACTTTTTGAAGTGTAGTCACTGTTGTAATGTGGGAAAAGAACAAAATACTGCATGTTCCAACTAGAGCTTCCCCTGTCAATGTGGCAAATCCATGCTCCATTTTCTTTTGAAAATGTAATTTTTTTTTAACAGAAGGATTATTACTCATCATTTAGATAAGTATGTGACTGATAATGATCGGTATTGTACTCGCACTGACAAAGTCACTCACTGCTTAGGAAAACAATGGTGGGGCACAGTGCTACAGACCGGACCGACCCCTCCATGTACCTCTCCCTAGTGGGCATTCTTCATGTGGGAGCCCAGACAGTGAGTGTTTGGAGGCTATTCAACTATGGGGACATCACTATCTTTACCTGAGGTCCACACGCTCACACTTCTCAGCAGGAGTCACTGGACAGTGTTTATTAACAGGAACCTTGGCTAATTTTTCCTTTCCCAGTCCAGGAGACATTCAGATAAATTGTAGCAACCCTACCAACATCTCTCCCCTAAGAGCTGCAGCTTATTCCACACAAACCAGTGATTGAAACTAGGACCTTCTTGTTCTGTATGGCTCAATTCCATACTGGGCAGTGCGCTGGACAGTGTGCTTCCCAACTAAGCTATCAAAGCTCGGAGAGTGAGGGTCGGACAGCGCTCAGTTGTGAAATATATAGGGGAGGGGGATTCTCCTCTTAGAGGCAGAGTCTCAGTGAGGTGAGATTTCTACCCATCCTCTGTATCCACCCCAACCCAAGCCATTTTCCTGGGTCGCAGCTCATTGAATATGCACAGTGGGCTTCCCGCCATCAAGAGGGAACCTAGCAGCACAATCAAGACAACCCTAACAGTGTTTAGCACAAGGGAACTTAAAGGGGCAGCAGCGAGTGCCCCAAAGATCAGAATCAAGGCTCCCTGCTCAAGACCTCGGCCAAAACTAGGGCCTTTAATAGGTAAGTGCAGGGTCCGAGTCGGAGAGAGGAGGCCCTATTGCTCCATTGGGAGAACTCGGGGAGCATACACCAGCACTCCCGCAGCCTACCGCCATCTTCCACATGGCGGCCCCAGGAGGCAACGATAGCTGAGGCTGATAGGAGGGGGAAGCTGCCAGGGGATCGATTTCAGGCGGGGTCATGGAGGAGATTCGCTCCTCTTCTAAACATATGTTTTAATTTGTCAGACAGTTAGTTGTGGATTATCAGTTTGAGCGAGTCTGCTGCAAGCAAAACCATGACCAGGCATATAGCTCCTTTGAAGTTCACAAACCTGATTACAGTGACCAGCAATAATTATTTAGAGATACCATAAACTGTAGTTATTAAAGGTTTGGATCAACCGTGGCATTATGGAAATATTATGGTCTATAAATTACTCCTTTTATTGTCTTTTTTTATATTTTCTTCTCTATGTCCCTTCTCCAACATCCTCTTTTCAGTTGGCAGGGCAGTGCAGTCCAGCCCCAGGACAGCTCCATAAATACTGGCGACGCCACTCCTTTCTCAACCCGCTAGGAGGTATGTTCAAGCATTGTGCGAACTTGGATTATTGGCTTCACAATGTAATATTCATTTGACTGACTTAATTTGCTTTATGCACGCTACTAGGCAAGAAACATGCAACCTGTTGAACCGGTTATTTCAAAAATACGACAACTGGGTCTGAATTTATTGCAGCCAGAAAACACTCACAGTATTTCCTGGATTTTTCACACACCTGCTGCCAGTTTATCCAATTGGACATGCAAATCTAACTGTTAAATCAAATAGAAACAAACATCCAACTTCTCCATTGGATATTTAAGTACAATGAGGAGTCTCCTCACTGCCAGGTTAAAGTGTTACTGTATAACGCATATTATTATGTTTGTTGTGCATCATGGCAACATATAGTACAAATGTTGTGAGATAACCAGGCACCTTTGGGACTAAAGCAGCCTGTGAGCTCTTACACGCATATGCTGGCTCCTCAGCCTTATTCCCACTCTGCAGTGAAAGCAAAAAGATTGCGTGTAATATTGTAGCCAACAGACCCAGTCAATTATACTCCATGGCAACATATTGCTGTTAATCATCCACAGTAACCTGCCACAGCTGCAAGGCATTCTTGGACACACCAAATTCAATCAGCTAGAACAGAATTAAAAAGTGATGCTGCCCATATATAGTCGTTCTCTGGCAGGATATCCACTCTCATAAAATGGGAGTTAATGTTCATTGCAATTACCTGTAATTTAATTTGGGGCGGAAAGAACTGCGACATTGGTACTGGGACATTGGTACTGGCCTTTTTCCTCTCCTTGTGGGACTGATTTGTCCATTGTGTGTTTCCAGCATTTCATTTTACATCTACAACTGCAGGCTTTTTCTATCTTTTCTTTCAGCTTCCCCTCCTATTTTGTCTTTTTCCGTGGGTGGACCACTCACTGTTTTAGCTATTTGTACATTCTTTTACTTCTTTAATGTATTCATGATTGAGATGATCTTTTATATCTCTAATACTCCCATGTTTTCTTTTTAAGGAGGTTATTCAACCCATTAACTTCCGATGATTGGAATATCTTGTGTTTCTTTCCTTCCCCTCTTTCCGATTCCTTCGATATACTTGTTTATCTTTCAGTTTTCAGTTCCGAAGAAGGGCTTTGCCTGAAGTATTAACCTGTCTTTTCACTCTACAGATGCTGACTGACCTGTTGTGCATTTTCTGTTTGTTGTTTCAGATTTCCAGTATATGTAATTTGATTTTTATTCATTTATATGGTGAATTTTCCACTTTTGCAGTTCGAGTGCAAAGCCTTGCCTACCAGGAATGTATATCAGGAAATTGCACATTCATTAATTTTAATGGATAGAAAACCAGGGGTTGCATCTGTCTGAGTTTCCAATATGTGCTCCCAATGGTAATGCTTTGTGCCGGGAATTCAAAAGTGGCAAATGACCACTTTTGTTCCTTTTAGTCATCAATTGCCTATAATGTTGCTAGAGTGCATATGTGCAGTTGTGATGGAAAACAATGAGCATAGAAATACACGTCATGTCATGACCTTTTACTTCATTTGCTCATTTTCATGAGGCATTGAAAACCCTAAACACTTTCCTCTTTAATAGAATCAGATTGTGGCAGCTTGCCTGTGTTTGAAAGCTGTTTTTTTTAATAACTTGGGAATTAATTGCAAGGAATACCTCAGTTTTCTTGTGCTTTTTGTTAAAGACTAATTTTTCTAGTAGACTAATTTTTCTTGTAGACTAATTTTTCTTGTAGACAGGAGTTTGAGAGATCAAAGCATAAGCATAGAAGGATATTTCAAATGAATACGTGGCTAGAGGAATGGTGCAAGGGGGAGGGATTCAAATTCCTGGGACATTGGAACCGGTTCTGGGGGAGGTGGGACCAGTACAAACTGGATGGTTTGCACCTGGGCAGGACCGGGACCGATGTCCTAGGGGGAGTGTTTGCTAGTGCTCTGGGGGAGGGTTTAAACTAAAATGGCAGGGGGTTGGGAACCTGAGCAGGGAGACCGAGGAAAGGGAAACAAGGATAGAAGCAAAAGACAGGAAGGAGAAAAGCAAAGGTGACAGTCAGAGAAATCAAGAGTTTAAATCAAACATGGCCACAGTAAATAATAATTCTAAAAGGTCTAAGAGTGTTAAAAAAACAAGCCTGAAGGCTTTATGTCTTAATGCGAGGAGCATTCGTAATAAGGTGGATGAATTAGCTGCGCTAATCGAGGTAAACGGATATGATATGATTCGGATTACGGAGACATGGCTCCAGGGTGACCAAGGCTGGGAATTCAACATCCAGGGGTATTTGATATTCAGGAAAGACAGGCAAAAAGGAAAAGGAGGTGGGGTAGCATTGCTGGTTAAAGAGGGGATTAACACAATTGTAAGGAAGGATATTAGCTCTGAGGATGTGGAATCCGTATGGGTAGAACTGAGAAATACTAAGGGGCAGAAAACATTAGTGGGAGTGGTATACAGACCCCCAAACAGTAATGCAGAGGTTGGGGATGGCATTAAACAGGAAATTAGAGACGCATGCAATAAGGGCACAGCAGTTATCATGGGTGACTTTAATCTACATATAGATTGGGCTAACCAAATTAGTAACAATACTGTGGAGGAGGAATTCCTGGAGTGTATATGGGATGGTTTCCTGGACCAATATGTCGAGGAACCAACTAGAGACCAGGCCTACTTAGACTGGATATTAAGTAACGAGAAAGGATTAATTAGCAATCTTGTTGTGCGGGGCACCTTGAGGTGGAGCGATCATAATATGATAGAATTCTTCATTAAGATGGAGAATGAAATAGTTGACTCAGAGACTAGGGTCCTGAATTTAAATAAAGGAAACTATGATGGTATGAGGCGCGAGTTGGGTAGAATAGATTGGGGAATGTTACTCAAAGGGTTGACGGTGGATAGGCAATTGCAAACATTCAAAGATCGCATGGATGAACTACAGAATTTGTACATCCCTGTCTGGCATAAAAATAAAACAAAAAGGTGACTCAACCATGGCTGACAAGGGAAATCAGGGATAGCATAAGATCCAAGGTGAGGACATATAAATTGGCCAGAAAAAGCAGCAAACCTGAGGATTGGGAGCAGTTTAGGATTCAGCAAAGGAGGACAAAGGGATTAATTAAGAGGGGGAAAATAGAATAACATAGAAACATAGAAACATAGAAAATAGGTACGGGAGTAGACCATTCGGTCCTTCGAGCCTGCACCGCCATTCAATGCGTTCATGGCTGAACATGCTACCTCAGTACCCCATTCCTGCTTTCTCGCCATACCCCTTGATCCCCTTAGTTGTGAGTACGAGCGTAAGCTTGCAGGGAACATAAAAACTGACTGTAAAAGCTTCTATAGATATGTGAAGAGAAAAAGATTGGTGAAGTCAAGCGTAGGTCCCTTGCAGTCAGAATCAGGGGAATTTATAATGGGGAACAAAGAAATGGCAGATCAATTAAATACATACTTTGGCTCTGTCTTCACAAAGGAGAACACAAATAACCTCCCAGAGATGTCGGGGAACATTGGGTCTAATGAGAGGGAGGAACTGAATGAAATCAGTATTGTTAGGGAAATGGTGTTAGGGAAATTGATGGGATTGAAGGCCGATAAATCCCCAGGGCCTGATAATCTACATCCTAGGGTACTTAAGGAAGTGGCCCTAGAAATAGTAGATGCATTGCTGGTCATCTTACAAAATTCTATAGACTCTGGAACAGTTCCCATGGATTGGAGGATAGCTAATGTTACCCCACTGTTCAAAAAAGGTGGTAAAGAAAAAACGAGGAATTATAGACTGGTAAGCCTGACATCGGTAGTGGAGAAAATGCTAGAGTCCATTATAAAAGATGTAATAGCAGAGCACTTGGAAAACAGTGACAGGATTGGACAAAGTCAACATGGATTTACAAAAGGTAAATCATGCTTGACTAATCTACTGGAATTTTTTGAGGATGTAACTGATAGAATAGATAAGGGAGAACCAGTGGATGTGGTGTGTTTGGACTTCCAGAAGGCTTTCGATAAGGTCCCGCATAAGAGATTAGCATGTAAAGTTAAGGCACGTGGGATTGGGGGCAAGGTACTGACTTGGATAGAGAACTGGTTGGCAGACAGGAAGCAAAGAGTTGGAATAAACGGGTCTTTTTCCAAGTGGCAGGCAGTGACTAGTGGGGTTCCGCAGGGATCGGTCCTCGGACCCCAGCTATTCACAATATATATTAATGATCTAGATGAGGGAACTAGATGTAATATCTCCAAGTTTGCAGATGACACAAAGCTAGGTGGGCGTGTGTGCTGCGAGGAGGATGCTGAGAAACTCCAGTATGATTTGGACAGGTTGGGTGATTGGGCAGAAGCATGGCAGATGCAGTATAATGTGGATAAATGCGAGGTTATCCACTTTGGTGGCAAAAACAGAAAGGCAGATTATTATCTGAACGGCAATAGATTGGGAGAAGGGGAAGTGCAACGAGACCTGGGTGTCCTTGTGCACCAGTCGCTGAAGGTAAGCATGCAGGTGCAGCAGGCGGTTAAGAAGGCAAATGGTATGTTGGCCTTCATAGCGAGAGGATTCGAGTACAGGAGCAAGGATGTCTTGCTGCAGCTGTACAGGGCCTTGGTGAGACCACACCTTGAGTATTGTGTGCAGTTTTGGTTGCCTTATCTGAGGAAGGATGTTCTTGCCATGGAGGATGTGCAGCGAAGATTTACCAGACGGTACCTGGGATGGCAGGAATGACGTATGAGGAGAGATTGGGTCGATTGGGCTTATACTCGCTGGAGTTTAGAAGAATGAGAGGAGATCTCATTGAAACTTATAAAATTCTAACGGGGCTAGACAGACTGGATGCAGGAAGGATGTTCCTGATGGCGGGTGAGTCCAGAACAAGAGGTCACAGTCTAAAGATAAGGGGTAAACCATTTAGGACAGAGATGAGGAGGAATTTCTTCACCCAGAGAGTGGTGAACCTGTGGAATTCTCTACCACAGAAGGCAGTTGAGGCCAAGTCATTAAATATATTCAAGAAGGAGATAGATATATTTCTTAAGGCTAAAGGTATCAAGGGATATGGGGAGAAGGCAGGGACAGGGTACTGAGATTGGATGATCAGCCATGATCTCATCGAATGGCGGAGCAGGCTCGAGGTGCCGAATGGCCTACTCCTGCTCCTATCTTCTATGTTTCTATGTTAATATACTAACCTATTGTCCGCATTTAACATGTTCTTTTTTACCCAGTTGGAATTTCCTCCCCTCTCTTGATGGCTCTCGCTCCTGCTGGGATATGGCTACATATATGTAGCCGCTCTTTTCTACATACACCATATGGTCATTCTTCCTGCATGAGCCGAGGCAGAGAGTGTTGACAGGCAATTCAATTGTGTTGGTAGGTTATTCAACAGCAAAGCTTAATCCTGCCATCATCCGACATCTAGATGTATGCACTTTCCAGTAAAAGTGACTGAGTGAGTGAGTAACAATTAAGAACAAGAAAGCTGGTTGATTTCTACTAAGGTAGCATATTCGCCATCTCATAACATCCAGTTTCCGCATCAAACATTCCTAGTTCCAAAAACTCTGCCCCAACTATATGCCTGCCTTAATCTGAACTGCGGAATCACACCTTCCAGTGTATCGGCATAACTTTTCCCTTTCTCTAAATAGCCATTTAAAAAATATATATTTTATGGGATGTGAGTGTCGCTGGCAAGGCCAGCATTTATTGCCCATCCCTAATTGCCCTTGAGAAGATGGTAGTGAGCTGCTTTCTTGAACCGCTGCAGTCTGTGTGGTGAAGGTACTCACACAGTGCTGTTAGGTAGGGAGTTCCAGAATTTTGACCCAGCAACAATGAAGGATCGGCGATATACTTCTAAGTCAGGATGGTGTGTGACTTGGAGGGGAGCTTGGAGGTGGTGGTGTTGTCATGCGCCTGCTGCCCTTGTCCTTCTAGGTGGAAGAGGTTGCGGGTTTGGGAGGTGCTGCCGAAGAAGCCTTGGCGAGTTGCTGCAGTGCTTCTTGTAGATGGTACACACTGGAGCCACGGTACGCCGGTGTTGGGGGAAGTGAATGTTTAAGGTGGTGGTTGGGGTGCCAATCAAGTGGACTGTTTTGTCCTGGATGGTGTCGAGCTTCTTGAGTGTTGTGGAAGCTGCACTCATCCAGGCAAGTGGAGAGTATTCCATCACACTCCTTACTTGTGCCTTGTAGATGGTGGAAAGGCTTTGGGGAGTCAGAAGGTGAGACATTCGCCACAGAATACCTAGCCTCTGACCTGCTCTTGTTGCCACAGTATTTATGTGGCTGGTCCAGTTAAGTTTCTGGTCAATGGTGACGCCCAGGATGTTGATGGTGGGGGATTTGGCGATGGTAATGCCGTTGAATGTCAAGGGGTAGTGGTTAGACTCTCGCTTGTTGGAGATAGTCATTGCCTGGCACTTCTGCGGTGCAAATGTTACCTGCCACTTATCAGCCCAAGCCTGAATGTCATCCAGGTCTTGTTGCATGCGGGCATGGACTGCTTCATTATCTGAGCAGTTGTGAATGGCGCTGAACACTCTGCAGTCATCAGCGAACATTCCCATTTCTGACCTTATGTTGGAGGGAAGGTCATTGATGAAGCAGCTGAAGATGGTTGGACCTAGGACACTGCCCTGAGGAAATCCTGCAGCAATGTCCTGGGGCTGTGATGATTGACCTTCAACCAACACAACCATCTTCCTTTGTGCTAGGTATGACTCCAGCCAGTGGAGAGTTTCCCCCTGATTCCCATTGACTTCAGTTTTACTAGGGCTCCTTGATGCCACACTCGGTCAAATGCTGCCTTGATGTCAAGGGCAGTCACTCTCCTCTCACCTCTGGAATTCCGCTCCTTTGTCCATGTTTGGACCATTCCCAAGGCCTTTCTCATTGAGTCGATTTAGTCGTTTTTTTTGTTGCCAAATTGTGTGTTGTGTGTCAACAGACCTATTGATGAGCACAGGCCAATATAAATGTGGGAGATCATTGTGTGGGACCCATTTTGGTGTCACTCCTGCAAATATAAAAGAGCCAATAGTGTGTATTCCAGTACGGTCTGCTTTGCGCCAGAATTTCAGCCGAATTTTCAGAGCTGGCTGTTGTTGGCTGCAGCCCAAAAGACTTTCCATTTTGTTGCCAACACCGTTTAAATTTAACCTCTTACATTCTACATAAACACTGATCATTACATTCTACATAAACACTGATCCTAGCATATTTTTAGTCACTTTATTTCGTAAAGTAAGCATGTTCTGGTAAACAGACAGTTACAATAATGGAAACACATTTACCGAACCAACTAGGCTGGAGAAAGATTGGTGCCATATTGGAGAGATGTACACCACATACCAGGTTCACTTAAAATAGGGATAGTTTTGGGGGTTACTTTTCTATGCAAGTTATACTATTCTTGCCTTAATACATGACTGAAACAGTGGTTAGCTTTATACCAACTGTAATGTCTTGAGCAGTAAGTGTGGAGTTTAGCCTCAGCAGAAGCTTAGTCTTGGAAGTTATTCAGCTTTGAGATGCAGTTGGCCCAAAGTTATTCTTGACGAGTTAAATCACTAAGTTGTTGAAAACAGTTGAGTATAAGAGAAAAAAAATAACTTGCATTTATATAGCACCTTTCACAACCTGAAGATGTCCCAAAGCGTTTACAGATTTAATTTTTAACTGCAGTCACTGCTGTTATGTAGGAAAACATTGCAATCAATTTGTGCGCAGCACGCTCCCACCAATAGCAATAAGATAATTGACCAGTTCATTGTTTTAGTGGGTTAGTTGAGGGATCAATGATAGCCAGGACAGACTTCCCTTCTCTTCTTCAAATAGTTAATTCAAAGAAGGGCAACCATGAGCAAAGCCACAGCACTATGGAGCAAGGGGTTGCTGAAGAGAGGGAAAGAAAATGTTGAAATGCAATAACAATCAGGGATTCTGTAGTCAGGGCTAAACAGGCGCTGCTCAGCTGCAACTGAGAGTGCTGAAAAGTGTGTTACTGTCCTGATCCCAAGGAAAGGGTGGGTGGAAAAGATTTTGGAGAGGGAAGGGGAACAGCCAGAAGTCATGCCTCATGTTGCCATTGACATAGGAAAGAATAGAACTGAGGTGCTGAAAAGGGAGTTTCAGGAATTAGAAAATTCGGAGAAAAATAAAAGGTGACATCACAGGGAAAAGGCAGAGGCAGCGGACCTGAGCAGGAGCGAGAGCAGAGGCGGAGCAAATAAACAGCGTGGCAGAGAAAGGCCCGAGAGCAGAGGCAGCGGACCTGACAACAAAAACAAGGAGTGACGTCACAGGAAAGCAGAGAAGTGATTGGTTGGTCAGTATTTCTCTGTTTTCTTGGGCATTGGTTTAAATTAAGAGCCGGGATTAAAAACTAAACGTTCAAAACTTGAACACTTAATTAATTACATACATTAGAGATGGCAGGGCAGGCGATGTGTTACTGCTGTAACATGTGGGAGCTGGTGGACACCATTGAGGTCCACGGCGACCACATTTGCAGTACGTGTTGGTTGCTCGAGGAACTTCGGCTCCGTGTTGATGAGCTGGAGTCCGAGCTTCAAACACCGCGACACATCAGGGAGGGGGAGAGTTACCTGGACGCCGTGTTCCAGGAGGCAGTCACACCCCTTAGATTAATTCATTCAAATTTGGTCCGTGGTCAGGGACAGGTGGGTGTGACTATGAGCGAGGCAGGTATGGGGACCCAGGAGGTAGTGGTGGAGGAGCCTCAGCCCTTGCTCTTGTCCAGCAGTTACGAGGTTCTTACTCCCTGTGTGGACGAGAGCAGGGACTGCAGGGAGGATGAGCAAACTGACCACAGCACCATGGTACAGGGAGCCATTTAAGTGGGGGGAGCAAAAAGAAATGTGGTAGTGGTAGGGGACAGTATAGTTAGGGGGATAGACACTGTTCTCTGCAGCCAAGAGCGTGAGTCTCGAAGGCTGTGTTGCCTGCCAGGGTAAAGGACATCTCCTCTGGGCTGGAGAGAAACTTAAAGTGGGAGGGAAAAGATCCAGTTGTCGTGGTCCATGTAGGTACCAATGACATAGGTAGGACAAAGAAAGAGGTTCTGCTGAGGGAGTATGAGCAGCTAGGGGCTAGATTAAAAAGCAGAACCACAAAGGTAATAATCTCTGGATTACTACCTGAGCCACGTGAAAATTGGCATAGGGTAAATAAGATCAGAGAGATGAACGAGTCACTCAAAGATTGGTGTGGGAGAAATGGGTTTCGATTCCTGGGGCACTGGCACCAGTACTGGGATAAGAGGGAGCTATTCCATCAGAATGGGCTTCATTCGAACCAGGCTGGGACCAGTGTCCTAGCGAATTGAATAACTAGGGTTGTAGATAGGGCTTTAAACTAAATAGTGGGGGGGGGAGGAATCCGCTGAGCGGAAATTTAAAAAGTCAAAGAAAAATGAGAAGGCAAAAGTGCAGGGTAGCGATAGGGGTAATGATAACCAGAGTGTGACAGAAAGGGACAAAGCGTATACACATAAGAGTGCATCAGAAAGAGGGGTCAGAGTAGGGAAAAATGATAAAAAAAACAACATTAAAAGCTCTATCTGAACGCATGCAGCATTCGTAACAAGATAGATGAGTTGACAGCACAAATAGAAATAAATGGGTATGATCTGATAGCCATTACAGAGACGTGGTTGCAAGGTGAACAAGGCTGGGAACTGAATATTATGGGGTATTTGCCATTTCGTAAGGATAGGGAGGTGGTGTAGCTCTGTTAATAAGGGATGAGATCAGTGCAGTCATGAGAAATGATACTGGCCTAGAAGATCAAGACGTAGAATCAGTTTGGGTGGAGATAAGAAATAATAAAGGTAAGAAGTCACGGGTGGGAGTGGTCTACAGACCCCCAAACAGTAGCCACACTGTAGGACAGAGTATAAATCAAGAAATAATAGAGGCTTGTAAGAAAGGTGCGACTATAATCATGGTAGATTTTAATCTTAATATTGATTGGACAAAGCAAATTGGCAAAGAAAAGGTAGACTTGAGGAAGAGTTCTTAGAGTGTATACGGGATGGTTTCTTAGAACAATATGTTGTGGAACCAATCAGGGAGAAGACTATTTTAGATCTGGTAATGTGTAATGAGACTGGATTAATTAATGATCTCGAAGTGAAGGATCCTCTTGGGAAGAGTGATCATAGCATGGTAGGAATTTCAAATTCAGTTTGAGGGTGAGAAAGCTAGGTCTCAAACTAGTGTCCTGAACTTAAACAAAGGTAATTACAAAAGTATGAAGGCAGACTTGGTTAAAGTGGACTGGGAAAATATATTACAGGGTAAGACTGTAGAAAAGCAGTGGCAACATTTAAGGAGATATTTCATAACTCTCAGCAAAGATATATTCCAGTGAGAAAGAAAGACTCTGAGAAGGATGAACCATCCGTGGCTAACTAAGGAAGTAAAGGATGGTATCAAATTGAAAACAAAAGCATGTAATATTTGCGAAGAATAGTGAAAGGCCAGAGGATTGGGAAATTTTTTTAAACCAGCAAAGGACGACTAAAAAAAATGTGAGAGAGAGAGAGAGAGAAGATAGCTTATGAGAGTAAGCTAGCAAGAAATATAAAAACAGAGACAGTAAGAGCTTCTACAGGTATATAAAAAGGAAGAGAGTAGCTAAAGTAAACGTTGGTCCCTTTAGAGGATAAATCTGGGGAATTAATAATGGGAAACAGGGAAATGGCGGAGACTTTGAACAAATATTTTGTATCGGTCTTCACGGTTGAAGACACTAAAAGCATCCCAATAATGGATAATCAAGGGGCTATTGGGGTGGATGGGGAACTTAAAACAATCACTATCACTAGAAAGAAAGTACTAGGCAAACTAATGGGACTAAAGGTGGACAAGTCACCTGGACCTGATGGCCTGCATCCTAGAGTCTTAAAAGAGGTGGCTGCAGAGATAGTGGATGCATTGGTTGTAATCCACCAAAATTCCCTGGATTCTGGAGAGATCCCAGCGGACTGGAAAATCGCAAATGTAACACCCCTATTTAAGAAAGGAGGGAGACAGAAAGCAAGCAACTATCGACCAGTTAGTCTAACATCTGTCATTGGGAAAATGCTGGAGTCCATCATTAAGGAAGTGGTAGCAGGACATTTAGAAAATCATAATATAGTTAAGCAGAGTCAGCATGGTTTTATGAAAGGGAAATCATGTTGACAAATTTGCTCGAGTTCTTTGAGGATGTAACGAGCAGGGTGGATAAAGGGGAACCAGTAGATGTCGTGTATTTGGATTTCCAGAAGGCATTCCATAAAGTGACACATAAAAGGTTACTACACAAGATAAGAGCTCACGGGGTTGGGGGTAATATATTAGCATGGGTAGAGGATTGGATAACTAACAGAAAACAGAGAGTCGGGATAAATGGGTTATTTTCAGGTTGGCAAACAGTAACTAGTGGGGTGCCATAGGGATCAGTGCTGGGGCCTCAACTATTTACAATCTATATTAATGACTTGGATGAAGGGACTGAGTGTAATGTAGCCAAATTTGCTGATGATACAAAGATAGGTGGGAAAGCAAATTATGTGGAGGACGCAAAGTATCTCCAAAGGGATAGGCTAAGTCAGTGGGCAAAAATCTGGCAGATGGAGTTTCATGTGGGAAAATGCAAGGTTATCCACTTTGGTAGGAAAAGTAAAAAAGCAAATTATTATTTAAATCGAGAGAAATTACAAAATGCTGAGGTACAGAGGGATCTGGGGGTCCTTGTACATGAATCACAAAAAGTTAGCATGCAGGTACAGCAAGTAATTAGGAAGGCAAATGGAATGTTGGCCTTTATTGCAAAGGGAATGGAGTATAAAAGCAGGGAAGTCCTGTTACAACTGTACAGGGCATTGGTGAGACCACACCTGGAGTACTACGTACAGTTTTGGTCTCCTTATTTAAGGAAGGATATACTTGCATTGGCGGTAGTTCAGAGAAGGTTCACGAGGTTGATTCCGGAGATGAAGGGGTTGTCTTATGAAGAAAGGTTAAGCAGGTTGGGCCTATACTCATTGGAGTTTAGAAGAATGAGAGGGGATCTTATTGAAACATATAAGATTCTGAAGGGGGTTGACAGGGTAGATGCAGAGAGGATGTTTCCCCTCGTGGGGGAATCTAGAACTAGGGGGCATGATTTCAGAATAATGGGGCACCCTTTTAAATCGGAAATGAGAAGGAATTTCTTCTCTCAGAGGGTCGTGAATCTTTGGAATTCTCTTTCCCGGAGAGATGTGGAGGCTGGGTCATTGAATATGTTTAAGGTAGAGATAGACAGAATTTTGAATGGTAAGGGAGTCAAGGTTATGGGGAGCAGGCAGGGAAGTGGAGTTGAGGCCAAGATCAGATCAGCCATGATCTTATTGAATGGTGGAGCAGGCTCGAGGGGCAACATGACCTACTCCTGCTCCTACGTCTTATGTTCTTATTAAAGCTCATGACCTCGAGGATGGTAATCTTGGGATTGTTCCCGATGCTACACAGTAGTCAGTGTAACTAGTGCTGGCGGATAGGATTTAGACTAATATAGGATGGGGGGCAGAAAAAGTGAGATGAGAAAACATAAATGAAAACAAAAGGGGCAAGGGATGTAGGAAAGGATTAAAAAAAAAAAAAAATCAGGAAGGTAATAAAGAATAGATCAGAAGGTTGAACAAATAAAAAGAGGAAGATTAGCAAAAAAAATTGGAATCAGGATTGTGTGGTGTATATGTGAATGCACAAAGCATTCAAAACAAAATTGGAACTATGGAGGGATAAGATGTTATAGCTATAACAGAGAGGAAGTTTAGGTTTGGACAGGAAATTTAATATTCCTGGTTATAATATTTTCAGGAGAGATGGGGTATAGTGTTATCAATAAAGGATTGTATCACAAGGCTAGAGTGGAAGGATGCTATAGGGGATTGTGTTAAGACATATCTAGACAGATGGAGTTAAGCAATAAGAAGGGAAATGGTACTTTTCTTAGTGTACATTGTAGCCCATCAAACAGGAGAACAGATAGAGGGTTATATTTGTAGATAGTTCAGAGAGATAAATAAGAATAACAGGCCACAAATACTGTGGTTTTAACTATCCTAGGATAGATTATAATAAAAGTAATGTACATCGTCAAAGTGGGAATGCCTTTCAGAATGCACCTTAGACTGATTTTGAGATTAGTGTGTTTCCTCCAAAAAGGAAAGTAGCACTGCTTGATTTTATTTAGAAGAATGAAGTGGGATAAATAATTGATATGCGAGGAGGAGAACAATTGGGAAATAGTGACTACAACATATTTAGATTCAATGTGAAAATAGAAAAGGATAAGAAGAATCAAAGATAAGGGTGCTGGACCAGAAAAAAAACAAAGTTCAGTGAGATAAGAAAGGAATTAGGCCAAACTAACTGGGCAGAAAAATTGGCTAACTAGATGATGGATCAGCATTTGGGAATCTTCAAATCTGGGATTAATAGACTACAGCATAAATATATTCCTAAAAAATACATCAAAGAATAGACTTCTACAGATAAAGAGAAATTTAAAATAAACTGAAACTTAAAAGGGAGGTGTATGATAAAACTAGGTCTAACAATACTAAAGAAAATCATGAATAAACACTAGCAGATAATATAAGAAATAAGTTTTTATAAGCATATTCAACATTAAAGAATAATTAAAGAAAGGGCTTTTATCTCTTTTTTTGCCTCTCCCAGGAGACCACATGGTTACGGGTGGGGTGGAGTGTATATGTTGTGATACACAAGGTATCGCAATTGTTGGCTTGATGGACCAGATGGACTTTACCTGTCTGTCATTGTTCGTAAAGCCATAAAAAGGCTGAAACTTTTTTTTTAAACGGAGATATAGGCCAGAATTTTTAGAGGTAAGAACGGATGGGTTGGAGGCGTGGAAGGAAGTGAAAGTTGAAAAAATGTGAACCCCGACCCCCTACCCGCCCACTTTCACATTTCACTCAGGTGGGACGAGGGGGCGGGCTGCCAACCCGCTGCCAGGAGACGGGTTGGCAATTTACATATTATAATGAGGCCTGAAGCCTCTATTTTAACCTGCTTTTCAGGTTTTACTGCAGGTGGCCTGGGGATTCCCGGGCTCGGGATTCCCGGTGGCTGCAACGAGGCAGCCTCAGCCTCTGGGAGCAATCCTTGTGGGCCGGGAGGAGCAGGAGTGCTTCCTCCCGACTCCCCAAGCTACCCCACCATCGGCCTGGCCCTCCCCGGGGTTGGGGTTTGGACCCCCCCCCCACCGCCTCCAGCCGGGCCTAGAACACCCCCAACTCCTCCTGGGATCATGACTCGGCCCTGGGGTCGGGGATTGCGACTCAGCCCCGGGGTCGGGGATCGGACCCCACCCCGGGATCAAGCTCACCCCACCTCCCCAGCATCCTGGGCCTAGCACTTACCTGGTCCTGTGGCCTCCTTCTCCGAGTTCCCCGCACGTCTGGAAGCCAGCCTGTCAATCGGGCTGACTTCCGGGCGGGCAACCCGCCCCTGATGTTGCACGCACACTGTGGAGTTAACGTGCCAGGAAACCCGATCTTCCGGGTTTCCCGTCGTCTCCTGGGTCCCCTGCACCGTGGGGTGGCACCCGGCAAAATCCAGCCCATAGAGTACAAAAGTAAAGAGGTTATAAGTTTGTACAAGGCAATAGGTAGGCCAAATTTCTTGTATTGTACACAGTTTTGAGTGCATATTATAGAAAGAGCATTAAAGCCATAGAAAACATACGGTGCCAATTCACTAGGATGATATTAGGGTTGTAAGCGCCTTGGGACGTTTTATTAGGTTAAAAGTTATGAGGATAGACTTGACAGACAGGGAGTATTTCCACTGTAGCAGAAGAGGCAAAGCAAATATTAAATAGAGGTTTAAAAAATTTGAAGGGTTCTGATCAGGTGAATAGGGAAAGACTGTTTCTTTAGATTAGGGAGTCAGTGAGGGAGGATTATCAATTTCAAATTGTCAGTAACAAAATGAAAAGATAGGTTAAAATACATTTCATTACACAGGATTTTTGCTGCAGGGAGTAGTGGCAAAAATCCTCTGATACTCTTCTTTAAAGGAAAAGTAGAAAACATTTGAAGTAGAGGAAGATACAGGGCTATGTGGAGAGAGCAGGGCAGTGGGATTAGTTTTCAACTGTTCTAGCAAAGAGCTGTCAAAGGCTGTAAACCTTTGGTTCTATATGTGAGCTCAGAATAAGCTGCGTCCAAAAAGTATTTTATGAAAAAGCCTCCCCTGTATGAAAATAGTGACAATCAGTCTACAGTTTCATTGTAGTGAATGGCTTACAGTAACTTCTACAGTGGACAAAATATTTTCAAATTTACAATCAACCCTTTCTTCTATCAGAATAATTTGGTGTCAAATCCCTTATCGTATTACAACTTTTAATTAGAAAAGTACATAAATCATTTATTTTAATACTCAATGCAGCGACCTCTGATGTAATTCAAGATGTTCAGCAATTAATCACTCCTGGATAACCCCACAGTAGAGCTCACTATTTACTATAGTACTCTGATACATTATGATCTCTGATATAACACATTATTTAGCAATCAATCACGAACTGATAACTGCCCATAGTTCACCACTCACGATAATACTCTGATGCACTATGAACTCTGATATAATATCCATTGTTTAGCAATCAGTCACTAATTGATAATTGCCACATTCCATATTTAACTCATCACACACTATAACACTTGATACAATAACCTCTGATGTAACACATATTATTTAGCAACCAATCATTGATTGACATTTCCCACCCCCATATAACTTGCCACTCATTATAGCATGACTTTTGTACAGGTCCCAACGACGACATTGAGGCTTTCAAGTTTTATTTGTCCTGAATTCAAATTTTAAAAATGCATGAAATCAGCAGGAATAAATACATGCTTTTTCAGCTTAAAAATAAGACAGAATATTTGTAATCAACTACCTTCAATCAGCAAAACAATTTTGGATGGAAGAAAGAATGTACTTTTAATTAAATAAACACTTACAATTTCTTCATAATATATATTGTTAAAAAGAGTCAACCTGCGTGGTTAGCTGGATCCTTAGCACTACCTTGCCCATGGAAGGTTATTGTCTGCGCTAAACTCAGGTGGCGGAAGGTGTACTCCATGTCAATACTACCCATTAGTACAGAGAGAAGATGAAGTGCTCCCTGAACCAAATGGAAGGCAGTTGATGCGTCACACATGTGAAACTGCAATATGCTGCTGTGGTGCTTCTGGCGCTTTTAATTTTGGAATTGATCTTTTGGGAGGTAATTATCTGGCTTGATTCTAAAATCAGAAAGCTTATTCATATTGATGTGTTGAGATGGTCTCAAAACCCAGTGCAGCAACAATAAAACTGTTGTGTGAATTCAAAGCAATTCAATGTTCAATGCCGCACTACATCAAAATCCAGTTGAAAGTAATCATTGATGCTGTGCAAGTTGCGAGTAACTCTCCAGTCTGCCCATTGCAGTTAATGATACCAGATGTCTGGTCAACAAAGGAACAGAGTCAGTTATTTTTAACTCCAATACTTGTACATGCTCCAGTTTTATTTGCCCAAACCATAAATTGTAGCTTCTAGTCCAGGAATGTTGTATCTATCTCTATCTCTCTCTATCGGCAATATGTTTGTAATATACCTTTAGATCTGAAAGTGATGGGGCTCTTTCCTTGCTCTGAATTACAGTGGGATGATCCTGATTGCTGACTAAATGTACCCTGCTGCTGGTAATTGGATACTTTGTCTGCACTTTATATAACTTGTTAACCAGAGACTTGGAATTTTCCACTTTCATTGCCAGGGATTTGTATTTCCAGCAAATATAGTAAACCTGTAGAAAAAAAACTTTAAATATAGGAACAGCAGGGTGCAAATGGCACTATTCTACTCGGAGCCAATAACTGGTATGGAGCATACCATCCATAGTAACTGGCTTTTGGCACGGACTCTACATTGAGCTGATGCAAGATGCCAAGAGCTACCGTTTATTACATCGCTGCTTTAGAATAAAAGTTTACACACATATATTTTCCATCGTAATCTCTTCCCTCTTCAGTCTCTATCACTGCCTCTCTCTTTCTCTCCAACACACCCTCATCTCAAAGATTTTAACCTCATTTCTAAAAAAATAATTTTTCACCCACATACCATTAAACATCGCTCACATTTTCTTTAATATACAGAGAAGTAGTTCATTACTTGGTTTACAGGTATATTTTATCTCCAGTAAGGAGCATAGTAACAGATTGCAGGACATAGACAGACTAGTGAAATGGACAGACATATGGCAGATGAAATTTAACACAAAGAAATGTGAAGTGATTCATTTTGGTAGGAAGAATGAGAAGAAGCAATATGAATTAAATGGCACAATTTTAAAGGGGTGCAGGAACAGAGAGACCTGGGGGTATATGTACATAAGTCTTCAAAGGTGGCAGGACAAGTTGAGAAAGCTGTTGAAAAGGCATACGGGATCCTGGGCTTTATTAATAGAAGTGAGAAGTCGCACAACACCAGGTTATAGTCCAACAGTTTTATTTGAAATCACAAGCTTTCGGAGCTGCTGCCCCTTTGTCAGGTGAAGTAAAGGAATACGAATCGACAAAGCATATATAGATAGAGAACAATGCATGTGTAGCGTACAATGTCAGACGACTACATTTAATCCTCCTGACTGCCTTTCGTCACACCTCGGCAGAGAAACAATCAGGTCAGCCAGGAAGGCACCACATCAAAGACAGCAAGATACAACTGAGACAATGAGGTGGGGTTACAGGGGGTCTAATGTGTCAAATGCTGCAGTCTGTATGGAAAACCATAAACTTTAAAATTTTTACTTTTTTTTTACTGGAAATCACATCTGTGAACAAGCCAACGACGACTCGAGTCTGGATGACTTTACGTCATGTAGCGTGACATGAACCCTAGATCCCGGTTGAGGCCGTCCTCATGAGTGCGGAACTTGGCTATCAGTTTCTGCTCGATGATTTTGCGTTGTCGTGTGTCTCGAAGGCCGCCTTGGAGAACGCTTACCCGCAGATCCGATTAATAGAGGCATAGAATACAAAAGCAAGAAAGTTATGCTAAACCTTTATAAATCACTGGTTAGGTCCCAGCTAGAGTATTGTGGCCAATTCTGGGCACCACACTTTTAGAAGAATGTCGAGGCCTTGGAGAGAGTGCAGAGGAAATTTACTAGGAATGAAAGACTTCAGTTATGTGGAGAGATCAGATTAACTGGGATTGTTCTCCTTAGAGCAGAAAAGGTTAACGAGAGATTTAATAGAGGTGTTCAAAATCATGACTGGTTTTGATAGAGTAAATAAGGAGAAACTGATTCCAGTGGCAGAAGGGTCAGTAACCAGAGGACACATTTTTAAGGTAATTGGCAAAAGAACCAGCAGCGACATGAGGAAAAAAAAATTACGCAGCGAATTGTTATGATCTGGAATGCACTGACTGAAAGGGTAATGGAAGCAGATTCAATAATAACTTTCAAAAGGGAATTGGATAAATACTTGAAGGGGGAAAATTTGCAGGGCTATGGGGAAAGAGCAGGGGGAGTGGGACCAATTGGATAGCTCTTTCAAAGAGCCGGTACAGGCACGATGGGCCGAATTACCACCTCCTGTGCTGTATCATTCTTTGATTCTATGATCTCAAACTTAAGTGAAATGCTTGTGTCAACCTTCAGTTTCTTCAGTGTTGGTACAACTAAGAATATGAATCATCAGTTGATCAAGAGCTATATGAACAAGCTTTTCTCCTCCACCCTCACTTCCCCTTGTTAATCTGGTTACTTTATCAGCTGTTCAACCAATCAAAGACAGTGCTCCACTGAGGCTAGCAAAGCAGACACGTCAGACATTCACCTATTGCAAATAGTACAGTGGCAGAACATAGAGGGTTGGTTCACCAGTCCTCATATGAAACTGTTTATACTCACGCTTGTTTAGTTCAGATTCCACTAAAAATGTATTTTCCCAGCGGCAGGTTTTGGTCATTCCCTGCAGATTAACCTTGCGGCCAACTAGACAAGACCTCCATTTCAGGAACTGCCGGTTCTAATGCAGGTCTCATGTAATGTAAACACAGTTTTAGATCCTTTTTGGTGGCCTACAGTAACCCCAGAATCCCTGTCCTATTTGACAGTGTCTCATGCATTCAGCTATTGGCAATCTTCACCCTCATAAAAAAAATTCAAGTTGAAAAGTCTGTCATTCTCTTTCACTGTTTCCCTCTGCATTCTGACAGTTTCTCCTTTTTTATCTATCACTGCATCTCTCGCACACTTTTTCAGTCTCTCTCTTCTGTCATTTTTTTCTTTCCCCGTCTCCATTTCTCCCTGTTTCCTTGGGGATTACCAACTGAGACTGACATTTGTCCGTTATGTGTCAGCAAACACATTTTAGACAGTTTATCCTTCGTGAGCGGTCCTTGTAAAAATAAAATAAACTCAAATGATGTTTATTCATCATATAGATGAAGTCCTTCCGAACATACTTTTAATGAGGAGAGATAAAGTCCAGTGTAAGTACAGCAGCAGCGCCCTCCTACCCTCAACCAAATATAAAGCCTGTCAGTGGGATTGTTCTGTTTATAGTTGCTCTGGTTAGTTATGCAGTAAGTGAGAGGTAATTGCCCACTTGTACTGCATGCGCAGTAATGTGATAGGGCTAGATTTCTTTGTCTATTCATAGTCAGTGGTTGGAAAACTGGCTCACCACTAGTGTTTTTCACATTTAAATCTACTGCCGACAATAAGTTAAGGCACCCAACAAGACATGAAATGGTACAAGTTAAAATGAGCCACTTCAACTTTGTCTCACTTTGTAACTCAGTAACTGAAGCAAAAGTGCTCATTAAACGCAACGCAAAATAAACGGCTTTACAGATAGCTGGAGTTAATATTCTAGTGAAAGGACGGGAAATTAAGGACTCACAATTGTTTACCTATAGCAAGTGGCCATCAAAATACTTGAACTACGTTGCCTCCAAAATAACAAAAATTTCCCAGGTATCCAATGGTTGAAGAATGATCTACCTAGTATTGGTAGGTGGGGAACATAGCTATTATAAATGATTGCTTCCTTACACAACATATTAGGGAAGATATGAGTGGAATTCAGATCTAGTTCTTACTAGTGACCTCATACAATATTAGACCTCCATGTGGGGGAATAACTGGGCAAAAATGACTATAATATTATTATGCTCAACTTGATCTGCCATTCCAATGCTGCTGAAAATTGAACGCAAGTGTCAGGTTATAAGAGGGCTAAATTTGCAACAATGGCAAATGGTTTGAGCAACATTGTCTGGGAACGATGGTCCTACTAGGCAGATGTCTTCATATAGACAAGTGAGACATTTGGACAGTTCTGAGCATGTATACACCATGCAGAGTTGTGCGTTTGAGGGTGCTGAGTGGGAGAAGAACCTGGGGGGTTATAGTTCATGAGTCATTGAAGGTCCATGACCAGTGTCACAAGGCTGTTGCGAAAACAAATCGGGTTTTAGGATGTATAGCTAGGACCGTTAAATATAAAAGTAAAAGTGTAATCCTTTCCTTGTACAAGGCTTTGGTCTGGCTGCATCTAGAATATTGTATCCAGTTTTGGTCCTGTCACATCGTGGGGCTTGGGGACAGATTCAGAAGAGGGCCACTTCATTGACACCTAGTTTAAGGGCCCTTGGTTATCAGTACAGGCTTAGAGAAGGGGCTTTTTATTTTTGAAAAGTGTAGACTTCAAGGAATATGATTGAAATTGTTAAAATAGTGAATAGTTTAACATCTGTCCACGTGGATAGATTATTTGAGCCAGATAGGCAGGGGAAGACTAGGAGACATCCGTACAGGTTACAGAAGCATAGAGTTAGGTTAGATGATAGGAAATACTTCTCTTTCACAGAGAATCATTGACGTCTGGAGCAAGTTGTTGGCTTGTGCAGTGAGTGTGGATTCACTGCAAGAGTTCAAAAGGGAGGTGGGCAAGTTTCTGCAAGTGGAAGGCATCTCGAGTTATAGTTGGGTTAGTGGGTAGGGGTGCCAACCCTCCAGGATTGTCCTGGAGTCTCCAGGAATTAAGGATTAATCTCCTGAACACTACTGTGAACAAACCCAGGAGAAAACTCATAGGGGAATTTAAAAAGATTGTGTGCTTTTTTTCATTTTCTTTGAACACTTTAATTTACTAGGTGTAAAAATATTGGAGTTGGGGGGAAAAAGGCTGTTTGACTGACGGTTAAGAATCATCCAATCTGGTAATGAAGAGTCTGTTCACTTTCCAATTAACATGAAAAGGCTGTGTCCTGCGAGGATTGGCCTTGTTGGGCGACCAATGGTGGGAGTGTTGGGGTGGGGCTGTTGGAGGCTGTCTTGTCTCGGTCATGTGATGAAACCTCCAGGAATGCATCCAACCAGAGTTTGCAATCCTAGTTAATGGGGCCATTCACCATGGTCTCCTGGAGTTTCCTTGATTGTCTGTAGAGGTTGGAGAGGAACTTCCCAGAGTTTTTACTTAACCTAAATTAACCTAAGGGTTTTTTTTGCCTCTCCCAGGAGATTGTGTGACTGCGAGGATGGGCTGGGAGGTGGGATGGGTTTAATGATGTGTGTAGGCTGCACCACGTCAGAATGGGACAGGTGTGATGAACTAGCTGGCCTTTTCCTATCCTTTTTCATATGTTCATATGTACTCCTTCAAACCCATACCTCTTAGAGGAGAGGAATTAAAAGTCAGTTCAAATGGATTTTTTAGCATCTGTTTAGCACATACAAAAGTGAGGCAAAATCACTGGCTTCTTGGAGTCATGTAGACTCCCTAGTACTTGATTTAATGGTATCTTGTCTACTAATATATTATGCCTGTGATAATTAACTGCACAAATTCAGTGTATGGCAATTATATTCAAGGTGGGGTACGCCTAAATACTGATTCTGCTGTAAGTATGAAACATGCACAAACAAGACAATTCCACCCCATATTTTTGGGCAAATATCAAATGTTGTAGCATCTTATTTTGTACAGGCAGCATTGGGCAAAGCTGTAAGCCCCTTTGGAAGGAGGACACCACAAATAAATAATAGACAGGGATAATGAATTTCTGTGGGGATTGCCCCGATCGTTCGTTGCACCCCGTGCAAGTTCTACCCCAGCCTGTCTAAACCAGTAGTCAGTGACCAGAATTTTTTTTTAAAGTTACATTTTTGAAATTGGGATAAATAAATGATTTGATTTCCGACGATGGCGCGCACTCGCAGAAAGCTTCTAGAAGACTGGTAGGCATTGCGTAGTTGTATGCCATGGTCACATGGGTAAGCACCAAAGACCTTATAGCATCAAAGTACTGAGGTGTGATATTATTGCAGTGACGAGGAAAATTGTGACATGCGTTGATAAAAATTTCTGTACCATTTTGTCAAGTGCAATAAATATATTTCAATGTTAAAGCAAAAGAAGACATTTGCCCTGAGTTTGGCGGCCTCCAGTGGAAATGGGGTGGTGTGGTGCCTTGAAAGTTGCAGCACAGAATTCCTGCTCTTGATCCACATGCCACTATTTTCTGAGGGCCTTCACCAGGTTAGCCCAGGCCCCACCTATTTATCATATGCAAATTCTGGTTGTAGCACCCCGAGATACCAATGGGCAGAGCCTGCACCATGCACATTCCGCCCATTGGTACTAAGTACTGAGCAGCCTAACCCCTGGCTGCAGGCCACTCAGAAAACAGGTAAGTAAAGGATTTCCGTTAAAGATTTTTATGGGGCCAAACAGGAGCATGAATGCTCTACCTGCCCGCATTCCCGCATGTGATTGCCTCATTGGACATCCAGCTCGGTTCAGCGGACGAGCCGCTGAATTTCCCACCCTTCCAAAAAAGTGAGCTGCCTGAGTGGTGCGGCCCCTCCTCAGGACTTGGGGCTGGCGCACGATCGCGCCGCCTACTGCCTGCCCAAAGTCCGCCTGAACTTAAAATAGCCCCGTTGTGTTAGAGTGCAGAATGCGGGCTCTCACCCAGGATGCCACACATGATGAAGTTCTCCGTGTCCGTCATGACGCCAAAGGAGGTGCAGGTTAGTGTCCAGTTCACTTCTGCACAGGAATTGGAGCGAAGGAGAGAAAATCATTCCAGACTGGTCGTCTTGACCTTCTCCGAGGTAATTCAAGAACAGCTTTGACAGAGTTTTGGGAGTAAGTCGCCTGTCTGCACTCTCAGATGTTGGCTATTGTGGACACAATACATGCCTGAAAAAATCATGAGCGTTTCTGTTCTTTGGATCAGTAGAGTTGTTGAGAAATGATATAACAGTAGCCACGGATGCCCCATTCATGCATTAAAAAGGTCTGAGAAATGTCTGCACTTTCATTATGTGAAAGCCACTTCATTGAAATCTAGATATATGTAGGCATATTCGAGGGCATTGCTTGTGGGCTGAGGAGTGGAGAGCTGGGAGTGCAAGCAGTAAGAAACAAGATCACACCTTGAGAAATTATTGGGTGTATAGGACAAGGGAGTATAGGGAACACATATTGGGCATGACCAAGGCCCACTACAGAGCAAGAAGGCTGAGGAACAAGGGGTAAGGAATAGCAAGGCTGTTAGTTGGAGTCCCAGGAAGGGAGTGGTAAGTCATAAAGGCAGTGGGGCTGTGGAGGAAAGAGTTGGTAAATCATCTAGTTAGGCGTTTGATGTACCTATTTATTTCACTATCTTTGCTGGGTTATGTGGTTGGGGGGGCGGGGGGCGTGCATTTTGCTTGGTATCTGATTAATTTACTGGGGATAATTTTAACCTATCTCGCCAGGCGGGAAACCCAGAGGATCGGAGGGGGGGGAGAACGCTGGTTTTACACCCCACCCAATATTACTTTCCAGTGACCTCAATGGAGAGTAAAATCGGGCGGAGTGTGAAACCAGCGTTGCACCCGACCCCGTCGGCTTCCTGATGAGTGGGTTAAGTTAAAACTGACCCCACTGTTTCCTCTGTGAAAGACAACCATTCAGAAAGTGGAGACAAGGGCTTCAATTTTGCTGGCCTCGGTGGGTCCATGGCGGGCGACGTCAGTGGTGGGTCCCAACCCCGCTGCTGTCTACATCGCACTGTCTGAAATGAATTTCCCTCAATAGGGCTTATGGAGGGAGTCACAGCACACAGGGAGATCCTCTTCCCTTCCCATGGGCAGAAATGATCTCCCCAGGAGATCAACACAGCCTGGTTGCACATTGCAGAGGAGGGCACAAGCAGGGATATGGTCAGGAGGACATGGCTGCAGTGCTGCAAACGTTTCAGTAGATCACGAAACATTAGTACAAAGCCACACTGAACCTCATCCTGCTGTACCTCTCATCACATCCCATCACTCTGCCTTCCCTACCCTATGCCTACATATCCTTACTCACACCAACTTACCTTGGACCTCCACCCATCCCCCTCTATCTATATTATCACATCCCCATCTCACTAACCACCCCTCACACTCACCCTCATCCTAATGCAATCATACCAACTAACAACACACAAGGGTAGCCACTGTGAAGTTTCTGTTAATGTGCTGTCAAACATTGAAACCTTTATTTTCAACACTTTGCGTTCTTGGACAGATTTGTGTGCACCTTTGGAAGTGGCTTAGTGAGTTGCAGTGAATGGTGAGACATAACGGTACCCCCACAATGGTGATGAGTGTGAAAGGAATGGCTTGGGCATTGTAGGGATGGTTTATCGTGTTGGTGTGGGGCTGTGCCAACCTGGCGCATCATGTGGCAGCCAGGGTGTACAGCCTCAAGTGAAGTAAATCTGGCCATGGTGGGGCCATCCCTGGCCTCCCGGGCAGCAGTGTGGTTGGGTGCTCATGTCATGTGCAGCATTAGTTGATTGCGGAGAAGGTTGGTGTTTTAGGTGCTGCTGGTGTTGGGGCTGATCGTGGTCAGATTCTGAGGACCAAGGTGAGAGAGTATAAATGGTACCCATGCTGATGGAAGAGCTGGCAGGTCATAGAGTCATAACGGCACAGAAGGAGGCCGGCTCTCTGTAGAGCAATCCAGTCAGTCCCATTCCCCCACTCTATCCCTGTAGCCCTGCAAGTTTATTTCCCTCAAGTGCCTATCCAGTCTCCCCTTGAAAACATTGAGGGGGGGAAAATTGGGTTGCTTTGCGCCTCATTAGCGCCCTAAGAGGGCGCTAACAGGGCGCAAAGCAACTGGCGTCCGGGCGTGGCGCCGCCCACGCCTCCCGCGAAATTCAGCAGGTTATCGGCAGTGCTAACTGGTAGCACCCCGCGGCGCTGCGCCGCCGGCGATGACGTCATCGTCGTGCACAGCACCCCGCTCGCGCCCCGGCCACGATCTTCGGAAGCAGCCCCTGACTTATTGCCGGACACTATGTCCGACGGGGTCAGGGTGGCCTACCTGCGGCCGGGGAGGCGCAATTTAATGGCGAGGTGTGGGGTGGCCATTTTAGTTGCTGGCCGCCTGCCAGCACCTGCCTCCTAAACGGCCCCCCGGGGTACCGGCTGCGCTCCAAGAGCCTGGCACTTCTCTTGAGTGCCAGGCTCTTTTGCCGGCACTCCCGATCCCCGGGGGCCCAGCTGGGCCCCGGGTCGAGCTGCGCATGGCCCCTCCCCTTTAAGAAGGGGAGGAAGTCCTGCAATACTGTGGCACGTAGCGCCGCGATATTGACTCGCAGTGCCCCAAGAGGGATGCAGGGCGTTTCCAGTAGCGCCCCACTTCCCTCTTGGGGCGCAACCACTCAAGTTCCGGCGCAGGGGCGCTAATTTTTCCGGGGCGCCAAAAGTAGCGCCCCGGCAACGTTAGTGCCCCAAATGGGACGCTACTCAATTTTTAACCCGGAGTGTCTCCGCTTCCACCACTTCCATCGGCAGTGAGTTCCAGGCCCTCACCACTTGCTGAGTAAAAAAGTTTTTCCTCACATCACCCCTGTATCTCTTCCCAAAACCTTAAGTCTGTGTCCCCTAGTCCTTGTACCTCAACTAGTGGTAACAGCCTTTCCCCGTCTAGCCTATTCAAACCCGTCATAATCTTGTACACCTCTATCAAATCACCCCTCAACCTCCTTTGCTCTAATGAAAACAAATCCAGCTTCTCCAACCTGTCCTTGTAGCTAAGATCCCCCATCCCTGGAACCATTCTGGTAAATCTCCTCTGCACCCTCTCAAGGGCCTTCTCATCCTTCCTAAAGTGTGGTGATCAGAATTGGACGCAATACTCCAGTTGTGGCCTAACCAGCGCTTTATAAAGGTTCAGCATAACTTCTCTACTTTTGTACTTAATACCTCTATTTATAAAGGCCAAGATCCCATATGCTTTGCTAACCACTCTCTCAATATGTCCCGTCACCTTCAGGGACCTATGCACATTAACTCCCAGGTCCCTCTGTCCCTGTACACTCTTTAAAACTGGGCCATTAAGTGTATATTGCCTCTCCCTGTTCCTTCTGCCAATATGCGTCACCTCACACTTCTCTGTATTAAATTCCATCTGCCCATTCTGCTAGCCTTTCTATATCCTGTTGCAGTTGATTGATATCATCACTGTTTGCCACACCCCCAAGTTTGGTGTCATCGGCAAATTTAGAAATTCTACTCTGCGTTCCAATATCCAGGTCATTTATATATATCAAAAAAAGCAGTGACCCCAGCACTGACCCTTGGGGAACACCACTGTCTACCATCCTCCAGTCTGAAAAACAGCCATTTACCACAACTCGCTGTTTTCTGTCCTTAAGCCAATTCCTTATCCAAGCTGCCACTGACCCACCTATGTGGTACTTTGTCAAACGCCTTCGTAAAATCCATGTAGGCAACATCCATTGCATTCCCTTCATCAATCCTCCCTGTTACTTCATCAAAAAATTCAATTAGATTAGTCAAACACGATCTGCCTTTTACAAATCCGTGTTGTCTCTCCTTAATTAACTTAAACCTCTCCAAGTGCCCATTAATTTTTTCCTTGATTATTGTTTCTAAAACTTTATCCACCACTGATGTTAAACTGACCGGCTGTAGTTACTAGGCTGGTCCTTACACGCTTTCTTGAACAATGGTGTCACATTTGCCACTTTCCAATCCTCAGGCACCTCCCCCACATCTAGGGAAGATTGGAAAATTATGGCAAGCCTTTCTGCTATCTCTTCCCCCAATTCCCTTAGCAACCTGGGATGCAAGCCATCTGGACCAGGCAACTTATCCACTCTAAGCATACCTAGCCTTTCTAGTACATCCTGTCTTATCAATTTTCACTCCTTCCAATGCTTCTATCTTTTCCACTTCTACCAATATTTTGTCAGCATCCACCTCCTTAGTAAACACCGATACAAAGTACTCAGAGTATTCTAGCCTTGCCCTGCGCCTCTAAGCATATATCACCTTTTTTTTTCCCCAATAGGCTCCACTCTGCCTCTTACTACCCGCTTACTATTTACATGCCTGTAGAATATTTTTGGGTTCCCTTTTATGTTAACCGCCATTCTATTCTCATATTCTCTCTTTGCCAATCTTATTTTCATCTTCACTTCCCCTCTCAACTTATTGTATTTAGTCTGGTTCTCCCTTGAAGAATTCACCTGACCTGCATCATACACCCTCTTTTTTTGTTTCATCATCTTCTCTATCTCCCTCGTCATCCAAGGAGCCCTTGTTTTGGTTCCCTTACCCTTCACTCTTGTTGGAATGAACCTAGCCTGTACTTGGAACATCTCCTCCTTAAAGATTACCCATTGTTCCGTCACAGTTTTTCCTGTCAGTCTTTGGTTCCATTTTACCCTGGCTAGATCCTTTTGCATCCCATTGAAGTTAGCCCTATTCCAGTTTAGAAGTTCCACTCTAGATTGCTCCTTGCTCCTCTCCATTGCTAATCTAAATCTTATGATACGATGATCACTCGTACCCAAGTGTTCTCCCACAGACACTTGGTCAACCTGGCCCACCTCATTCCCCAGCATCAGATCCAGCAATGCCTCCTTCCTAGTTGGGCCAAGAACATACTGGTCAAGAAAATTCTCCTGAACACATTTCAGAAATTCCTCCCCCTCCTTTCCCTTTACCTTAGCATTATCCCAATCGATATTTGGGTAATTAAAGTCCCCCAATATCACCACTCTATTGCTCTTGCATATCTCTGTGATTTCCCTGCAGATTTGCTCCTCTACCTCCCTCTCACTATTTGGAGGCCTATAGAATGCCCCCAATAACAGGTGAAGTAGAGATGATAGAAGCAATCTGTCAATGGTGAGAGGGGTTGTTCCAATGAGGTGACACTGGATAGAGAGTTTGCTCCAAACACTTGCAACCTGCAAAAAGCTCAATCTGTCTTCCAAATGCAGTAAGCAACAGCTTCTGAGCTTGGAAAGTGAACAGCTGTGAGGTGGGAGCTTTTATAGCACATTTCAAGCTGTCAAGTAATCAGCTGATTCAATGGCCATTCATCTCCCACCTCAGCTTAACAGACATGATCCCCGAGCAGCGAGGACCCCGTGGGCGAGCACATAAAATCAAAACGTGAGCTCAAATGTATTCTTAATGATCTCTAAACAAGGTCATAATTACCTGAATTGGGTCCCCTGCTGCTGCCTGTCGGGTCTGCTCAGCGCTGACAGACCCGACATCAGGGAAAGGTGGTGGCGGCGGGTTCACAGCAGGGTCCTAACCCGCTGGGGAAAAAAAAAATTTCCCACCTGACCCGCCACCGATCGCGCCTGTTGACCCCCTGGAAAATCTCGGCTAAGTTTTTCCTTGAGTATCTGGCTGTTTTTCACACTAGAGATGCTAAAACAATCAGAAAACTGAGATGTAGGAACGTAGGAACAGCAGGAGGCCATTTAGCCCCTCGAGCCTGTTCTGCCATTCAATGAGATCATGGCTGATCTGTACCCTAACTCCATATACCTGCCTTTGCCCCAAATCCCTTAATACCTTTGTTAACAAAATTCTAGCAATCTCAGATTTAAATTTAACAATTGACCTAGCATCAGCTGCTGTTTGCGAGAGTGCCAAACGTCTACCACCTTTTGTGTGTAGTAGTGTTTCCTAACTTCATTCCTGAAAGGCCAGGCTCTAATTTTTAGGCTATGTCCCCTAGTCCTAGACTCCCCAACCAGCAGAAATAGTTTATCTCTATCTACCCTATCAGTTCCCCTTAAAATCTTGAAAATTCGATCAAATCACCCTTTAATCTTTTACATTCCAGGGAATACAACCCTAGTTTGTGTAATCGCTCCTCGTAATTTAACCCTTGGAATCCAGATATCATTCTGGTAAATCTACGTTGCACTCCCTCCAAGGCCAATATGTCCTTCATAAGGTGCGGTGCCCAGAACTGAACACAGTACTCCATGAGTTAACACACAGAATAAATAATTATCATATAGTTCGATAGATATTTTAAATGAAAGGGTAAATACAATGAAAGTTGTGTTCTTTGCCTTACATCAGTAATGCAGGGCTAAGTACAGTAAATGCTATGTACTTAACCTTATAGAATTGCTTCAGGCTGTTCTTCCCAAATCAGTGACCATCCACCTTAAAGTGTAGATTCTGTCCTACAGGGTTTCCTGCAAAGAATTACAAGGATGCAGCTGGATAACAGAGGATATTTGAGCAGCATATTTTGGTAAGTGTTTAAAGAGAACAATCTGAAAGTAATAACTGAAAAGTTTGAGTAAACCAGTGTTGGCAAGGAGCACTGTGGATTTGGCTCAGGCACAGCATATAGATGTTGCTAGATATACAGTAACATATTTTCATTTTGTATAGACTTGCCAAAATGTTGAGACAACCTAGTAGGGTCTAGTGTTACAGCTTTATATTCTCAATCCAAATCGCTGCTAGAATCTCAGCCTTGAGAGGTGTTGGAGATACTTCTTCAGTACTGGGCCAGGCCATCAGATGGAGCAGTGTGTCACGGTGCATCTTGGGAAAAGGGCACAGATGGCTGCTATCTACTTGCCATAGAAGTGTGTCTCCTGCCGACAAGCATCATTGACAATGGCTGTGGAGAAGACCACCCGCGCACAGGAAGGTGGGAACATGGCAGCGGGACACTGAGATCTTAAAAGAGAGTGCAAAAGAAAAATAGAACAAATAAATAAACTGGAAATACACAGCAAATCTGTCAGCATCTATAAAGAGCCAAGACGGATAAACATTTCAGATGCAGACTGTTTGACTGAACTGGAAGACTGCGAGGGTGAAAAATTCAGTTAGTTTGCGCCTCCCATTAGCGCCTTAAGAGGGCGCTAATGGGGCGCAAAGCAACTAGCGCTCGTGGGCGGCGATGTTTGCACCGCTCACGAAATTAACTAGACATTTTGCGGCGGCGCTAAACACTACCGCCACGATCTCCTGCGCCGGCAGATCGTGATGTCAGTCGAGTGTGCAATGCCCCAGTAGCGCCCCGGATCGGATACTGAGTGGCGCCCCCTGCCTTACCGCCTGCCGCTAGCAACGACAGGTTGAGGGGAGCGTTTTGAAGTCAGGAAGGGACTGGGGGAGCGCTATTTAAAGGCGACCGCTTCCTGCCTTTTTTTGTTGGTGACATTTTTGCACCACGCATTCTGAGAGAGAGAGAGAGAGAGAGAGACTTCTGGAGAGATTCAACGCTGTGTGAAGGAGTTTTGGGTACTGAGCAGCACTTTGCAGGTTCATTTTGATTTGCCTTTCCTTGTATCGATTTAGAAGAGACTGTGGGGGCTGCACTCTGAGCTCTTTCCCATGGCCTCTCCATTGTTCTTTCCAGCAGATTTGATGTGCAGGTCTCTCCAGGCCGAGATTCAAGGCTGCAATGAGCAGGATGTGGATGGAGAGCAAGATCAACCCTCCCCTTTAAGAACTGGCCGGCGCCATTGTGTCTGTGTTCCATTGCTGACTGAAATCACATGAGCTTCGCCAGCGCTCTGAGGTAGCGCCTCGCTCCTCGGCCTTTGCGCCTTAAGACAGGCGTGTAGCGCCTGATTTAGCTCTCCAATCACCTCCAGGGGCGATAAAAGCCAAGTTTGCAGTCGGAGGCAATAATTAGCGCCAGGCGCTAATCTTTGCGCCTGGCCGATAATTGCGCCCCAAATGGGGCGATACTGAATTTCTCCCCCAAAGGGTCTACATCGAAAAAGTCCATCTTTTATCTGTGCAGATTCTGATGGAGTTGCTGTGTATTTCCAACATTCCCTATTTTTAGTTTTGGATTTCCAGCATTTGTAAGTTTTCTCTTTGTAGTAAACTGAAAAAAAGAAATTTTCCCTCATTTGTACAAATCACAAGAATGGAAACTATGTTGATAACACTTTAAAAATAGTTGGCAAAAAAAGAATTCGTAAACATGCTCGAAACTTTGAAAAATGTAAGCTGTGATTTATTAAAATAAAGAGCGTCTAATAGTGCACCGTGGTAACAAGAGGGAAAAACAAGGCTTCCCATTTGAGGGAGTTTCACCAGTGGGCACAATGCAATCAAGGTAAGTGTTTGCAGATTTTAGTGTGCATTTGCTATGGCAACCAAACTTCTTTGAGGGAACCCCTTTGTGTGATGATGTCGACAGCAACTTAATATGAGTACAGAGTACGTAAGCAGCACCGGCACACCCTGTGTGGGAAGCAGACGTACAGGCATGTAACCTAGGGAATCCTGAGTGTTTTTCACTAAGGTGAAAGTAAACATAGGTGCCGGGTTTCTAAAAATACTGAGCTCAGGAATCTTCTGTGTCAGATTTCAATGAATTCCTCTCAGTTAAATCTGGAAGCCCTTTGCATTAGGGACGGAGGAGAATGATTATATTACTGAATGGTCTAATTCTGCTGCTCTAAAGCTACTGCTCAATTTAAATATCAAATTTAATAAAAACTGTGAGTGGCCATGAATTGAAGGAAGACTGTGAATAGCAAACATAATGTCCTCATTCATTGCCATCACAAAGGAGATGTTCTATATATTTTTTCACATCGTAAGACTGTAGGCTCCAGCTAATGGACTTGGCTGCTTCCCAGCAAAATCTTGTCAAACCAGATCCATTTCCTCAAAGGTTTTTGGCAACACTGAGGCACGCTGCCATGTGTTAGCATGTCCAATCTGGCTCCCTTTCCACTTCTTTGACACTGAATCGTAGGATCCTATTTGTGAGGAGCAGGTGGCCATCACCCTAGTCCGGATTTCTTAAATCTGTTTGCTTTGGTTACAAGGGATGGGTAGTGGCTGGTCGCTGCAGATACTGTACTTGACATTAGTGAAATTATAACTGAAAGCCATTGAATTTAAAGCTCGTTTGGCAAATTACTGTGGCAGGGGTTCTACTGGTCTCTTGCTGCAAGCTGTAGGGAAATGGTGTAAACAGCTGCGTTGTCAGCAGTTTACGCCTGACCATTTACACCAATTCCCTGGAAGCTCCATCGGTCTGCTGCTGGAATCACGGCGGGAGACCAGGAAAACCACTGCGCAATTTACATTTCTATTATTTGAGTGATCCTCCTGGCTCCACAAAAATACTGTATTCGCTTACAGGCCCTGCTCGCTCCCCCGGCCCCCCCTCCAACCCCTGGGATCGGCTCCCACAGCCCCAGGGCCCGACCTGCTGGCTGGCTCATTTAGCGCCCACCGCTTGCCAGCTACATTCAAATGAGGCTCGAACCTTGAAAATGGTTCTGGCCTCCCAATGCTGGGTCTGGCTCCGGGCAGATGGCGCAGCCGTTCCACCCACTTGGGCGCAAGTTGAAATTCCCCCTCGCTCCCCCATTATTTGTGGAGTGAGATGAGCTACACTTTTTTTTGTTACAGTTTCAAGGCATCACGGTGTGTGTGTGTTTCAACTTGGATTTATATCATTGTGTTGCAGGTTACACAGACTAGGGTTGTATTCCCTGGAATTTAGAAGGTTAAGGGGTGATTTGATCGAAGTTTTCAAGATATTAAGGGGAATTGATAGGGTAGATAGAGAGAAACTATTTTCGCTGGTTGGGGAGTCTAGGGCTAGGGGACATAGTCTAAAAATTAGGGCCGGACCTTTCAGGAGTGAAATTAGGAAACACTTCTGCACACAAAGGGTGGTAGAAGTTTGGCACTCTCTTCCGCAAACGGCAATTGATGCTGGGCCAATTGTTAATTTTAAATCTGAGATTGATAGATTTTTGTTAACCAAAGGTATTCAGGGATGTGGGGCAAAGGCGGGTATATGGAGTCAGGTCACAGATCAGCCGTGATCTTTTTGAATGGCAAAACAGTCTTGAGGGGCTAAATGGCCACCTTCTGTTCCTATGTTGTCAAACAAACAGAAAAAAGGTTTTCAGGAAGACAGTCCCTCTTCAAAGGTGCATTGATAACAGGAATACCTGGCGTGATCAAGACAGTCGCTGGAAACTCTCAAATCAGGCTGAAAGTCCATAGAAGCCTCTATATTATATTATATTTTTCAGTTTTGCATTGTTTATATAATGTACATTGTACATTTTCTTTACATGACATTTTCAGCACCGTATGTTTATACAATGATTAATTTGAGCAGAGTCCTATATACTGCAGTAGCGTAATGTGTGGCGAGAATGAGGATTGTTGAACAGGGGGTTTTGGGGTTACCTTGTCTTGGGATGGAGTTCAGGTAAGTCACTGTTCTTGTAGTATTTGAGGTGCAGGGGATTATACTCCTTTCTTCCCTCTCAAATCAACCTACCCTCACTGTGGTATTAATAAAGGAGGGATCTTATTGTGACGCCTCCAGGAAGAGGGACAGCACTGCCTGATACCTTCCTAGACCTGGGCAGCGACAGAACATCACTCACTAACGCATGGCCTACAGATGTATGTTTGTATGGTGAAAGAATAAAGCTTTGCCCTAATGGGGGGCAAGGGCCTTCTTAGCACGACCAGCAAAATCTTTGTTCTTCTAACGGGGGAGTCCTGGCTCCCACAGCCGCAAGCCCAGCAGGCAGCAACGTGTGTCTGAGGATATCACGAAGTATTCTGGAACAATCTCCAGTATATTTGGAATAAAAACAGAAAATGCAGGAAAACACTCAGCAGGTCAGGCAGCATCTGTGGAGAAAGAAAAAGAGTTAACGTTTCAGGTCGGAGGCCTTTCGTCAGAACTGGAAGATGTTAGAGATGAATGGTTTTTTAAGCAAGTACAGAGGCAGGGAAAAGAGGTGGGAGAGGAAAAAGAAAGGTCTGTGATAAGGTGAAGGGCAGGACTGATTAAATGACAAAAGGGATGATGGTGCAAGGCAAAAAGGAGTGGTAATGGAACAAGTAAAGAAACAAAAGATGGGTCCAGAGGAGGTGTAAATAGTTACAGCAGAATAGCAGACGGGGTGGGAAGCATGGAAAATATGGCAAAGAGAAGGCACCCATGGCTCGGGAATGTGCGAGAAAAAGGTGGGTAGACCCCGGGGGTGCAGACCACCCCGCCGGCCGTGTACCGATAGAGGACCCCCACCCAAGCACCAGCCCACATCTCCTTCACTCCCAGTGGCTCTGGTGCAGCCATCTGCCATTACTAGCACCGCCTGTCTGAGAAAATGAGAGCGGTGGTTAAGATCTAAAGTTGTTGAACTCAGTGTTAAGGCTGGAAGCCTGTAAAGTGCCTAATGGAAAAGTTATAAATGTATGGAGTTTGTGTAGGCTAGGGTATATTCAGCATATTTTTTTTTTTAATTTGTTTAATGGGATGTGGGCATCGCTGGCAAGACCAGCACTTATTGCCCATCCCTAATTGCCCTTGAGAAGGTGGTGGTGAGCCGCCTTCTTGAACCGCTGCAGTCCGTGTGGTGAATGCACTCCCACTGTGCTGTTAGGGAGGGAGTTCCAAGATTTTGACCCAGCGACGATGAAGGATCAGCGATATACTTCTAAGTCAGGATGGTGTGTGACTTGGAGCGGAACTTGGAGGTGATGGTGTTCCCATGTGCCTGCTACCCTTGTCCTTCTAGGTGGAAGAGGTCATGGGTTTGGGAGGTGCTGCCGAAGAAGCCTTGGCAAGTTGCTGCAGTGCATCTTGTAGATGGTGTACACTGCAGCCACGGTATGCCGGTGGTGGAGGGAGTGAATGTTTAAGGTGGTGGATGGAGTGCCAATCAAGTGGGCTGCTTTGTCCTGGATGGTGTCGAGCTTCTTGTTGTTGGAGCTGCACTTATCCAGGCAAGTGGAGAGTATTCCATCACACTCCTTATTTGTGCTTTGTAGATGGTGGAAAGGCTTTGGGGAGTCAGGAAGTGAGACACTCGCTGCAGCATACCTAGCCTCTGACCTGCTCTTATTGCCACAATATTTATGTGGCTGGTCCAGCTAAGTTTCTGGTCAATGGTGACCCCCAGGATGTTGATGGTGGGGGATTTGGCGATGGTAATACCGCTGAATGTCAAGGGGAGGTGGTTAGACTCTCGCTTGTTGGAGAGAGTTATGGCCTGGCACTTCTGTGGCGCGAATGTTACCTGCCACTTATCAGCCCAAGCCTGAACGTCGTCCAGGTCTTGTTGCATGCAGGCATGGACTGCTTCATTATCTGAGGAGTTGTGAATGGCGCTGAACACTGTGCAGTCATCAGCAAACATCCCCATTTCTAACCTTATGTTGGAGGGAAGGTCATTGATGAAGCAGCTGAAGATGGTTGGGCCTAGGACACTGCCCTGAGGAACTCCTATAGCGATGTCCTGGAGCTCTGATGATTGACCTTCAACCACCACAACCATCTTCCTTTGTGCTAGGTATGACTCCAGCCAGAGGAGCGTTTTCCTCCCGATTCCCATTGGCTTCAGTTTTACCAGGGCTCCTTGATGCCACACTCGGTCAAATGCTGCCTTGATGTCAAGGGCAGTCACTCTCACCGCACCTCTGGAATTCAGCTCCTTTGTCCATGTTTGGACCAAGGCTGTAATGAGGTCTGGAGCCGAGTGGTCTTGGCGGAACCCAAACTGGGCATCCGTGAGCAGGTTATTGGTGAGTAAGTGCCGCTTGATAGCACTGTCGATGACACCTTCCATCACTTTGCTGATGATTGAATGTAGACTGATGGGGCAGTAATTGGTCGGATTGGATTTGTCCTGCTTTTTGTGGACAGGACATACCTGGGCAGTTTTCCACATTGTCGGGTAGATGCCAGTGTTGTAGCTGTACTGGAACAGCTTGGCTAGAGGCGCGGCTAGTTCTGGAGCACAAGTCTTCAGCACGATAGCCGGGATGTTGTCGGGGCCCATAGCCTTTGCCGTATCCAGTGCACTCAGCCGTTTCTTGATTTCACGTATGCTTTTGAGTTAACCCTCCTCCGTTTTACTGTATGTTCTCCATTCTTGTTTTGTTATTTACTGGGCTAGGGCTCAACTTTAAGCCACATTCAAGCTTTCTGTGGTGCCTGTTCACATAAGCTGCAAGACCTATGCAGCACCAGCATTTCTCAACACATATGTCTCATGCAGCCAGCAGGAACCTGACAGTAAATTTGTGGGATTCACTAAGTTGGTGGTTGGGAACACCCATCTTTCACCAGGTTAATAATGGCCCGGAATTTGTTCAACAAGCTGAATACTCCCTTTCTATTCAGAAAGATGCCAGGATGGTGATGGGGAATACCCAAGACAATGTGGGTGATGTCTGTCTCACCTTGCATCATGGCAATGTGGGCAAAGCCTCGTGTTCTCTCGTCCTGCTTTGCTCTGTCAATGGGGGAAGAGAAATAGCTGTTCCTCCTGGCGTAGAAAGCCTCGGTGACCTCCCTGATAACAATAGTGGACTTCAAGCTGTAAGATGTTGCTGATGTCACCTTCTGCAGCTTGGATGGAGCTTGTTACATAAAAGTTAAGGGCCACGGTGATCTTGACAGCCACAGGTAGTGCTGTCCATGCCCTGGTTCGAGGCTCGAGTTGTGTAGCAGCAGGTGCAATAGCTCGGTGAGAGTCTCCTTTGTGAAACAAAGGTGCCTGAGACATTACACCTCAGTGAAGTTGAGAGAGGAGAACTGCTCCCTGAAGACCCACTGGGTGCATTACCTTCTGCACAGTGCCCTCCTCCCCCTTCTCTCATAGAAACATAGAAGATAGGAGCAGGAGTAGGCCATTCGGCCCCTCGAGCCTGTTCTGCCATTTAATGAGATCATGGCTGATCATCCAAATTCAGTACCCTGTCCCTGCTTTCTCCCCATATCCCTTGATCTCTCCCAGCTGCTCCTGCTCTCTTATTTTCTTGGATGCTCCCCCTTGTCCTCCAACCCTACCGGACCACCCATGACTACAGTGAAACTGTTTTGAAAGCAGTCGAAACCACTGAAGCACCAGCAAAAACTTCATTTCAGAAGTCAGAAATCAGGTATACAAGTAAGAAAATAGGCCAGAGAATGATCAAATGTTAACTAGCAGCCTAAAAGGACAAAGCAGCAACTAACCTGCATGTCGTGCCCTTTAAATAGCACTGCTGAAGGGTCCTTGCTGCCTCTTAGCACCACGAGTTGCTGGCCGAGTTTCTCACGTGGCGAGTCAGGCGCTGGGGCAGTCCAATTTCACAAAAGGGTCCCTATAATAGGCATAGGATCCTTATTTAAATATTTTAATTGCCATTTAACATACAACAACAACAACTTGCCTTTGACGTAATAAAACGTCCCAAAGTGCTTCACAGGAGCGATTATCAAACAAATTTTGACATTTAACATATTTCTGATGCGCGCCTTGGACGCCAATGGAGAAGCCCAATCCAATATGGCGGGTGGTGCACTTCTGGCGTGGGACGGGCACGTGTGCGCCGCCCGCCATATTGAAAGTTTTGGTGCCCGTTTTACGCCTGTAAGTACTTGAAGGAAAAAAATCTGCAGGGCTACGGGAAAAGGGCGGGAGAGTGGGACTAGCTGAAGTGCTCTTGCAGAGAGCCGGCACGGACTCGACGGGACGAATGGCCTCCTTCTGTGCTGTAATGATTCTAGGATTCTAAAACAAGCACGGCGCCAACAAATTTCTAGGCCATGGTCTAAATAAAGGGCATTGATCAGCAGTTATGTAGTTGGTGTCAGACAATGACGTCTTTGTTATTAATTGCATAGTTTGAAGTTCTTAATACCTATGAGGGACTGTCTGTGACTAATGGTTCTGTTCCTCATGGGTGTTACACAATTCTGTAAATAACAAAGAGCTGTCAAAGATTTATTTGTGAAGTTTGGGTATACAAAGAATCTTATGGAAATGCTGTTTCTGGCCTCTGGGGTGGTTGTACAGCTGTCACCTGGATTGAATCTGAATTAGGCACCAAGATATCTGGCTTCATTTATACATTGGGTATCAAGTGATTTGGGGATTACATAACATTCTGAGATCAACCAATTTTTCTGCATTAAAGCAGAGCTGACGGTTAACAGATTAGGTGAAAAAGCGATGGCTCATAAATTTATCCTTTAGTTGAGCCATTCAGACTAGGAAGTTCCGAGTCTGTTCTGAGTTAGCTAATCTCAACCAAAACTCAGTTTAGGGCACCTCACCTCAGGAAGTATATATTGGCCTCGGAGGGAGTGCAGTGCAAAATAATACCGGGGCTTAGTTAGAGTTAAATTATGAGGACAGGTTGCATAAACTTGTCTTGTATTTCCTTTATAGAAAATTGAGGGGTGATCTGATCAAGGTGTTTAAAATGTTAAAAGAATTCGATAGGGTAGATACAGTGAAACTATTTCCTTTGGTGGGGGAAAAAGAACAAGGGGACATAATCTTAAAATTAGAGCTAGGCCATTTAGGAGGGAAATCAGGAAGCACTTGTTCAAGGGTAGTGAAAATCTGGAACACTCTTCCCCCAGAAAACTGTGGATGCTGGGGGTCAATTGGAGCTTTCAAGACTGAGATCGATAGATTTTAGTTAGGTAAGGGTGTCAAGGGAGCAAAGGCGGGCACAGAGTTGAGGTACAGATCAGCCATGATTTAATTGAATTGTGGGGCAGGCTTGAGGTGTTGAATGACCTACTGCTGTTCTATGTTCTAATGTTCCATTAAGTGCAATACAAGTAGCTTCAGTGCCCTTGGGTTAGGAAAAGAAAAATCAACAAAGGTTCTGCTCCTCATTACTGCCCAGTGACCCATGCAGGAAGTGCATGCTTGTGGACATCGGAGGAGGACACGATCAAGCTCAGATATAATACAGTTGCAAATAGCCTTCTGATACTCACTGTCAAGGCTCACACAAAAGAATGGCTACTTGATCAAAGTACAGGAGGGCCACTGGTGTCCATGGAACTGTAGTCAAACAAGGAGTCAAAATCTTCAGAGGAACTGAGCAGTGAAAATTGGTAAGAAAAAAGCGAAGTATAAAAGACAGGTGATGCACATGAAGAGAAAGTGTAGTGATGTTTAGAGGGAAGGCTAGTGGCTTTGGCTGAGCTGTTATTAAACTGAGGCCATGTTGGTCTGTTTGTGTGGATGTAAAATATCCTATGATGCTATTTAAAGAAGAGCAGGGGAGTTCTCCCGTTCTCCTGGGCAACATTTATCCCTCAACCTAACCCCACCAAAACAGATTGACTGGTCATTTATCTCGTCGTTTGTGGAATTTTGCTGCATGTAAATTAGCTGCCGTATTCGCCTACATTACAACAGTGACCACACTTTCTGTTCATCTTTTATTTTTTCAGTTGTGGAAAAGGGCATGAGCTCACAACACCAACAATCTGATCTCTCCACAGATGCTGAGTGATCTGCTGTGTGCTTCCAGCTATTTCTGTTTTTGTTTCAGGTTTCCAACCGTTGCAGTATTTTGCTTTTTATATGAATATTAGAATCTGGGATTTCTATTGCCGGGAAACCTATCCTTTGAAGCCAGTTTTCAACCAACGCTTTTCTTTAAAAAAAAAGACTTGTGCCAATAATTTCTATGGGATTTCTCACAATCGTCCTCTGTTACTTTGACAGAAATGGTGTAAATGGCTGTTTATACTGTTTCTCCTGGGATTTCTAGTGATCTTCCGCCAGTTATGGCAGGAAATTAGGGAACCCCGACAGAAATTCTATCTCACAACCTTGCCTCCAAAGTGAATAGTGCAAGCAGAGAGCCAGAAAGAGAAGTCAAAACTTCTAGGCTTAAAAAGAATAGGAAAAACAATGAGAATTGTCAAAACAGAGTATATTGGGCTAAAAGGAGTAAATTTAAGTTAAAGTTAAAAGAGGGATAGGTAGAGAATAGGAGGAATAAAAGGACAGGATGAGCAGGGATATAATTTTTTTTATTGTATTTAGTTTTATGTTAAGCTGTTTTTAGTATTTAATCTAGGAGTTTAGGGTCAATATTATCGTAATAAAACTATTCCCAATGTTTGAGTATCTTTATTACTGGGAGGTTAGTGAAAAGATAGTGGAACAACCCAAAAGCTGCCATTAAACTCTTTTCGGTTTGTTGCAGATTCCCGGGCTTCCTCTTAGCCATTTTCATTATGATTGATTTCACGTTGGCATAAAAACTGGCACAAGTTATTCAAAAACCTATTTACTGGTTTACTGCGGTCTTCTCTGGTCCAGGGCTCAGTTAAACAGATTGCTCGGAAGTGCTCACAGAATCCACAATTTGCCCATTTCTTTTACCTATGGGGGAATCACAGCCAAACCCAATCCTATCATTATTCTACACATGTGTACATGTGTATGTGTGCATATACACACACTTCCAGCAAGAATGTTGAATAGTAATCAGGAGTGTGAATCCTTCCCTTCCTTGTTCTAGAGTCAATCTTCTTCTTTCGTATGGTAGTAGCAAAGCAAATCAAATGTCAATATCTAAGTCAGATATCCAAAGCTTCCGGTGTAACATCTTGTAGGCTGCCTGCGAATTTCCTCTGAAGGCAGTGCTCAATGATGTGCTCCAGGGTCTGATTAGGAGCTCCACAGTCGCATGATGGGGATGCTTTAATCTTCCAGCTATGGAGAAGGTGGCAGCATCTACCATGACCGGTTCTGAGGTGTTTGATGGTTGTCCACAGTTTGCGAGGAAGGTTTGATCCTTCAGGTTGTACTGTGGAGTCCTCCATAAGGAATCCATTCCGTATGTCGCAGTTCTTCCAAGCCATCGGTCATCAAGGCTGAGGGGAGATCGCTGAAGGGCTTTGGCGATGGTCCAAAATGGCCTTCTAGATTTGAGACGGATTGGTGGTAGGTTGTTCAAGTTGGCCTGGATCGGCATGTCTTTGCTGGTGTAGCGGTTGTATTCTCTGGAGACTGCATATTCGCGGTGTATGTGTGGTGGTGCGATGTTTGCACGCACGGGCAGCCAAGGTGTTGGTGTCGATAAAAGCGTACCGGTGATAATTCTCATAGTAGAATTCAGCTGGACATCAACGGATTTGACATGCAGACTCGATAGCCATGCTGGAGAGCAGTACTCCGCTGTAGAGTACATGAGGGTGAGTGCTGCTGTATGGAGGGTTTGAGCGTCTGCTCCCCATGTGGATCCGGCGAGTTTCTGGATCAAGTTGACCTTACTCTTTAGTTTCTTCCTAAAGTTCTGGAGATGTTGTCTATATGACAGGGTGCGATTGAGCGTGACTCCTAAATAGGAGGGTTTTTTGGCATGGTTTATCTCTGTGCCGCAAAGGGAGACTTTCAAAGCTTAGTATGCTTGATAGGTGTTGAGGTGGAATGACAAGGTGATGGTCTTTTGAGGGTTTGGCCAAAGTCACCATCGGCAGAAGTAGGGCTCCATCCTCTGTAAATCACTGGTCAGGGTCTCCTCGGTGATGGAAAGATTCATGTTTTGTGTGGCCAAGGCAATGTCATCAGTGTATACGAACTTGCAGGACTCTGTTTCGGGCAGGTCACTGGTGTAAACGTTGAATAATATGGGTGTCAGGACAGAGCCCTGTGGGAGTCTATTGTTCAATGTCCTATATCTGCTCTTCTGGGTGCCAGAGTACACATGGAAGCGTCGGTTGCTAAGCATGGAGTTGAGAAGATGGATCGTTGTTCTGCAGGGTAAAATGGTGGAGAGCTTGAAAAGCAGTCCATGCTTCCATACTGTGTTATACGCCGCTGACAGGTCCACAAGTGTCACAGCGGTCTTGAGCTGGCGCTGGAAGCCTGCTTCGATGTGCGTTGTTAAAGTTACCACTTGGTCGCAGCAGTTATGGCCGCTCCGGAAGCCCGCTTGCTCCTTAAGAATGGTTGGCTTGATGATGGGGGCAAGTCTGTAGAGTAGTAGCCTCTCCAGCACTTTATAACAAGTGCAAAACAAGGAGATCAGGTGGCAGCTGGAGGCTTCACAAACGTTCTTCCCCTGCTTCAGGAGGGCAATTATTTTAGTCTCCCTCCAAATAGGTGGAATTTTACCAGTTGCCAGGACCTCCGAGAAGGAGGTCAACCATCTCTTCGCTTTGGGTCCCAATGCTTTTAAGAATTCTGGGTAAATACTATCTGGACCAGCAGCTTTTCCAGATTTTGTTGTCGACAGGGCTGCGTTTATTTCGCCCAAGGTAAATGGATCAGACATAGTTGACGACCTTGGTGCCGCCATCAAGTTTGTCGAAAGCTGCCACTGCAGGGATTTACTAAGGCCAGCATCCCCGAAGACGTGCTAAAAACAGGTGTTCCTGGCAGCCAAACCTGGCAGTTTTTACATTTGGCTTCCTGCCAGCTGGGTAAGGCCTGCACTTTGTGAATCAAGCAGCATTAGCATGGGTCTTGCATAATAAAATTGCCTAAACTCACTAAATCATCAGTGGAGCTCATTAAAAGTTGTTATGTCACTGTGACTCATTATTGGATATCTATGGACCGCTCCTTTTGGGTGTGAGTTTATTGAATATTTTAAGAGTGTTCGAAGCAAAGAGGGAAAGTCAAAGGAGGTAATTAAATATATCCCTCATTAATCAATGGGCTCACTTCTAATCCCAGGAGCAGTAATTCCTCATCATGTGCCTATGGTCAGTTAACTCTCAGTGCTCAACTTACTTAGGAGCAACATTTCTGGGAGCAGTGGTGATGACTTAAACCTGTAAAGAATCCAAAGAAGAAGGTTTTCCTGATAGCTCAGGAAGTAAATAGACCATGTGGCATGGTATTGAGCCACACAAAATCAGGAAGTCCTCAGATTCTATCTTAACTGTATATTAAACTTTTCTCAATGTGAATTCATGTCCCCGTTTCCTAGAGCTTGTGTTAATACTGAACGTCATTCTGGTGATGCAATTTAGCTATTCCCTTAAACAGCTTAATAAAGTTGCCTCAAAGCCAACTTGTACACATGAGGGAGCTCCCTGATATTGACATGTGGAATGCATAAACATACCAATATATTTCTAGCAGTACACCACTGCTGGAGACACATCCATGAGATGTAGAAAGCTGTCATTCACTTAATAGGTTCTGAAGGTTTATGAATATCAGCAATATCCAATAGAGTCTGAACTTGAGTCTTTGACTCCTCTCCCAATGTCTGCATAATACATGCATGAAGGATCAAATGACTGAGTTACAATCCAACCATTGCTGTGGAAAGCTTCCAAAAGCATCAGCTGTTTATAATTATTTTTCTGATAGTTGAAAGTAATGCATACTGATGTCACGAGAAAGGTATAATTACCTGCTGTGATGTGCAAATTTAGCCACATGGTTCCAGAAAGCATATAATCACACTGTATTTTGCAGTAGGTTTCACTGTGCAGTATATAACACGAAGAGAATAATGGGTAGTCTGGGAATGATTACATGGCAGAAATCTAATTGAGGGGTTCAACTGATGTAAAAACTCATGACACCAGCAACAATAGGACCCCCAAGATTAGGGGGTATATTTGTCTCTGCAAATTTTATTGAAAAAGTAGACATGAATATAAAGATATGTTCCGTACTCCTGTCTATGTTTTCGGTCAAATTAGTGAAGGGAGGAAAATATGGCCCTAGATTGCAGCTGAGTAATCACTCTCAGGTATCTGTCACTGTTTATAATCTGTAAGTGCCTCAGCTTTATGTGAGGACTGCATTTTATTTATAGGGTCATTCTTCACTGACAGAGGCTTTTGGTGTGGGAGCTGAATGGCAGTTTCCTCCATGATACCATTCCCACGTGACACTATTACTGCAAGTTCATGCAGAAGTAACCAATTGATTAGCAGAGAATACTGTCACAGTGCATATCATATCAAGGTTTTAGCTCCTGGAGAAGCCCAGAAAATTAGCAAGTTAACCTATAAGGGAGCATCAGTGCCTCTTTTACAGGAATCTGCTAATTTGGAGCAAATCCCTGTCAGCTACATTATCTGTTGTTTGTACAATATAGTATCTGATTTTCTGGAAAAGGGCAGGGGTGGGGGGGGGGGGAGATTTTTTTTTAAAAGGCAGTTTTTCTCCACTAATTGTATTCTTACGAAAGCTATGTTTCAAAGATGCGCATTCCCAAGATTTAATTGCTGAACTATTAGTTTAGGGAGAAATGGGCATTCTCCCATTTTTGATTGAGAGGAATTTCAAACCCTTATGTTGAAAAGCCATAGCACAGGTGATTTTTCAGTAACCAGAAAATAGTTTGCTAAAATTAGGCAACTGGGTTAAATTTTAAAGAAAATGTTTCTTTTTATATGTTACAGGTATTCACAGTGGCTGTGTTTGCAGTTTTTAAGCATGAGAGGGTAAATTCAGTGCTCCCATGATCCCAGTGCTAAGCCACAGTCGAAGCGGGTGCTGGTTGGAGAATTTTGCTAGAGTGTTGTAGGCCTGTCTTTGACCTGCACTCCCTTGGAGTGCAGCTCAATGCTGGGAGTCTGGGATTGCTGAAATTACCTATAGAGGTCCAGCTTCCAGCTCTCTCCCATAAACTAATGTCAGAGAATTTGACTTCTATTCAGTCTGTATTGAAAAGTAAAATGTGAAGTCTCAGATAATGCAGGCTAAATGGCTAGACAGACACAGCTTTCACGAATACCGACTACATCCAAACTACACAACTACCTCATTCGTGCAAACTCCTTGTTGCAGAAGGTGCAACTAGAGCTAGATTGAATGTTTTTTTGCGATTTTTTTTTTTTTCTCATCAAGGTGAGGTATTTCTTGCATCAAATACAGCATCAAGCACTTTCACATCAAGTATAGCACTGGGCAGGGTGAATCCCCCTCTCTTCCCCAATTGTGTATCTTAACCCCAACCTCAGAAAAACATTCCCTACTACACTGGTATGATTTTTCTTTTAAATTCCTAATTTAAGGTGTCAGGGAGTGCTGCACTGTCAGAGGTGCCATCTTTCGGATGAGACGTTAAACCGAGGCCCTGTCTGCACTCTCAGGTGGACTTAAAAGATCCCGTGGCACTATATCGAAGAAGAGCAGGGGCCAATATTTATCTCTCAATCAACATCGCTAAAAATATATAGTTTATCTGGTCATTATCACATTGTTGTTTGTGGGGGCTTGCTGTGCGCAAATTGGTTGCCACATTTCCTACCTGACAACAGTGACTGCACTTTAAAAGTACTTAATTGGCTGTGAAGTGCTTTGGGATGTCCTGAGGTCGTGCAAGGCAGTATATAAATGTAAGTCTGTCTTTCTTTCTTTCTTTCTTTCCTACTGCAGCCATTTTTATAGCCAGTCTGAGCCCCGGCACTCTTACCTCTTGAGTTTCCCAAGGCCCCCTCCTATTTCTCATTCAAATGCTTCCCTTCAGTGATATCTTCCGAAGACATGGCATCAAGTTCCACATGTACGCTGACGACACCAACTCTACCTCACCACCACCTCTCACGACCCCTCCACTGCCTTTGTGTTGTCAGACAGCTTGTTCGACATCCAGTCCTGGATGAGCCACAATTTCCTCCAATTAAACATTGGGAAGACCATACCCATTGCCTTCAGCCCCCGCCAATAACTCAATTCCCTCGCCACTGATCCTATCCCCCTTCCTGGTCACTGTTTCAGGCTGAACCAGACTGCTCCTAACCTCAGCGCCCTATTTGACCCCGAGCTGAGCTTCTGACCCCATATCCTCCCCATTACAAAGACTATCTACTTCCACCTTTGTGCCATCACTCGTCTCCGCCCCTGCCTCAGCCCATCTGCTACTGAGGCTCTCATCCATGCTTTTGTTACCTCCGGACTCGACTATTCCAATGCTTTTCTGGCTGGCCTCCCATCTTCTACCCTCCATAAACTTGTTCATCCAAAACTCTGCTACCCCTCTCTTAACCCGTACCAAGTCCTACTCACCTATCACCCCTATGCTAGCTGACCTACATTGGCTCCGGGTCCCCCAATGCCTCGATTTCCTTCGCCCCACCATTGGCGGCCGTGCCTTCAGCCGTCTAGGCCCTAAGCTCTGGAATTCCCTTCCTAAACCTCCCTGCCTCTCCACCTCTCTCTCTTCCTTTTAAGACCCTCCTTAAAACCTACTTCTTTCACCAAGTTTTTAGTCACCCATCTTAATATCCTAATAGCAACTTATTTGGCTCAGTGTCAATCTAATTACGTACCTGTGAAGTATCTTGGGACACTTTCCTACGTTAAAGGTACTATATTTAATTGTAAATGATTGTTGTTGAGTGTGATTGTCATTTTCATTTTGGTCCTATGCTCCGACTCACTGTGAAGTGGGTTGAAACTGCCCAACCTTATTTTACCTAACAGTATTACAGGAAACAGAGAGATGTTCATCTAGTCAGTTCAGGCTGGATTTGAACCTTTGACCCAGAGGTAAAAGTACAGGGTGCTAACCCATTGTACTATCCAATCTTCATTATCTGAGGTAGATTTAAAAAAATGCAAACCATTTTACTTGATTGTAACATAACAAATAACGCACAAAGTAGTTCAAAACAAATTACATTTGAGCTGGATACTTGCCAGAAAGGATATGTGCATAAACCCTCAGATGTATTGTGTGCTTAATAATGGTGACAAAGTAAAACAAGCCTTTGCCAATGTTTACCCTGGAGATTTTCCAACACAGCAAAACTATGGTTGTATCAGCTCACGCTCCGCAGGCACCGGAACAGACAATTATCAGCTAGTTATGTTAAATATCCTCATTAGCGCCTGCACTCGGTGCTTCTGACAGGCAGTGCCATGAATTTGATTATTAATTGCTACCACTGTTTTGTGTTGCTGCTTCACATCACTGAAAAATGTTAATGTGTTGTAAACTGCTCTCCCGATGGTTTGGTGCAGGCCATATGTGGCCCCTGAGGCTTGGCAGTCTGTTCTTCGAAGCCCAGGCACATCAGACCTATTTTGGTTCATATTTCTTATTCACTGGCTTGTCCTGCCTGAACTTTGTGGCACTGGAGGTTTGGAAAGGGCTGTTCTTGGCATTGCTGCCTCATTGGTAGATAAATTCTAAATCAGAACGCTCAGACCTATTCGTATCAGCAGCGCAAGCTAAGCAAAAAATGCAAATGTTGATTTAAACTTTACGTATAGCCATATGGCTACATGGTATGCACCTACGCCACCCACACGGATAAAGGGTTGGACACCCCTGTTTAGTGAATAAATATACTGTCCAGGGTCAGCCATACAGAACAGGAGTTGCCAGGTTTGATCCTCAGTCTGTGCTGAGGTGGAGTGCTACAATCTACTTCAGCACCCTTGGGCTAGAGAGGAAAATTGAGGCAGGGTTATTTCTCTTGCAAGTGGATGTCGGCCAAGGACAGTGCTGGCTTCGCTGTGATCCTTCTGCCTGCCCCACCCAGTCAAAAAACCTGCTTACTTTCACTGTCTAGGTATACACATGAAGAATGGCCAATTGAGTGAATGGTACTCATGGAACCGAAGGGTGAATGGTACCCATGGAACCGAAGGTTGAATGGTGCCCATGGAACCGAAGGGTGAATGGTGCCCATGGAACCGAAGGGTGAATGGTGCCCATGGAACCGAAGGGTGAATGGTGCCCATGGAACCGAAGGTTGAATGGTGCCCATGGAACCGAAGGTTGAATGGTGCCCATGGAACCGAAGGGTGAATGGTGCCCATGGAACCGAAGGGTGAATGGTGCCCATGGAACTGAAGGGTGAATGGTGCCCATGGAACCGAAGGTTGAATGGTGCCCATGGAACCGAAGGTTGAATGGTGCCCATGGAACCATTGTTTACCTTTGTCAGCATCTTTAATGGGCGAGGGAGGAAAATTTTACAAAATAGCTAATTTTGTTTTTAAAAGCCAATTTGTAAACTGCGACTCAATGCAGCTTTTTATAACCCCAGAAACTTTGCCAGGGTCAGCACATGGATCAGTTGGACTGGCAAAAGTCCCATCCCGCTTCTGGTGACAATGCCAACAGAGAGGAAAATCGTACAGCACAGAAGGAGGCCATTCGGCCCATCGTGCCTGTGCCGGCTCTTTGAAAGAGCTATCCAATTAGTCCCATTCCCCCCTGCTCTTTCCCCATAGCCCTACAAATTTTAGTCCTTCACTCTGTCTCGACTCCATCTCCGTCGCTGGCAAAGAGCTGTGGGCCACCCAGTAAGGGAAACACAGATGATTTAATCTGTCAGAACACAAAATGTTTTTGCATTATTCACAAATTTTTTCTGGCATGTAAATGGAACAGAATTTAGCCAAATGTTTCCCTTTTAGCAGCTGTCTCAAGAGTTTTTTCTTTTCAAGTAAACATACTATGCAGATACACTAATCAGAATCAGGACATGTTTTGAGTACTCATGAAAGGACAACATCACTCAATTGCAAATTATTTTGGGCAGGCTCAAACAGTCCGATCAGAGAATCCCACTCAAAGTCTGCCATGCAGGCTGCTGCATCAGCCAGTGTAGCTACCATGTGAATTTGTATAATGCTTTTTTTATTACGTACTTTGGAATTGAAGCAGTAGTTGGTGGTAAAATGTATTTGTAATATCAACGCTCACTGTCTCACTGACTCCAGCTCTCACAATAATAAGTGCTATAGATGTGTAGAGGTACAGGTAATTGCTGAGCGTGTACACCAGATGGCACTGCTGTAGAAATCTAGGGAGCCAACAATACGATGCTTGGCACCCATAGCACTGATGGGTGTCAGGCACACACAACCTGCATTGTAGGGCTCTAAGATCTATGCATCCATTGGACATAGTGCATGATAATCTGGTGGGGAATCGGCTGTAGCATTAAGGGCCTGTGCACTACAACAACAACTTGCATTTATATAGCACCTTTAACATAATAAAATGTCCCAAGGCGCTTCACAGGAGCGATTATCAGACAAAATCTAACACGAGCCACATAAGGAGATGTAGGTTTTAGACATGCAATCAGCTCATTAAGGCCTCATAAAAATGTTAATGAGGTGATGGCCCCATATACAGTCTGAGCAGTTGAACAGTGCTGCTGAGGCTCACCACCCATATAAAATGGGTTCTGGATGATTAGCTTGTTGAACCATCTTTCTTAAAGTGCCATCTGGTAAGTAGTTTCATCAAATTAGTGCATCTTGATCCAAAAATGTTATTTATTTCATGATGTCCTTGAGTTTCACTACTGAAGCTATTCAGACCTTCTTAAACCTGCACCCCATCTACCACCTGATGGTGTCCACCAAAGGAACTGGAATTGAGCTCTGCCTAAATAGGACCTCTGGGTATCCCACCAGCCATCCCAATCCATCTGCTGGTTCTAGAAGAGAAAGGAAAGGATCAGAGGTGGCATGTTAGTGCAAGCCAGTCTAGGTGTCTAAGATGATTCCAACTGTGTACGCTTACACAACCTCAATCTCCAAAAGGCCATGCCACAGGTAGAAAAGAAGACAGCGCGGACCTGAGCGGGAGCAGAGTCAGCGGGAGCGGCGGCTTAAAACAACAAGGAGTGACGTCACAGAACAGCTGGTAGGTGATTGGTTGGTGTGTAGTACAGCTCTTTTGCTCTCTCTAGGTTAGGTAAGTCGATTAAATTCAGAACTGGGAGAGTATTAACTACTATAACTTTATTGAATTAATAACTTAATTTTTAGTTTTTATTAGTTAATTTAGTTTAACAGTAAAAATAATCGTTTATATAATTAGTTACAGTATTTATTCAAAGAAAATAAGGTTAGATAGAGATGGCAGTGCAGGTGGTGTGTTGTAACTGCAGCATGTAGGAGTTGGTGGAGACCAATGAGATCCCGAGCAATCACATCTGCAATAAGTGTCGGCAGCTCAAGGAACTTCGGCTCAGAGTTGTTGAGCTGGAGTCCGAGCTGCAGACATTGCGATGCATCAGGGAAGGGGAGAGTTACCTGGACACTTTGTTCCAGGAGGCAGTCACACCCCTTAGGTTAAGCACTGCTTTTGAAATAGTCAATGGTCAGGGACAGAGGGTGTGACTGCGAGTCAGGAAGGTATGGGGACCCAGGATGTAGTGATGGAGGAGCCTCAGCCCTTGACCTTGTCCAACAGGTATGAGGTACTTGCTGCCTGTATGGATCAGAACAAGGACTGCAGGGAGGATGCGCAAACTGACCACGGCACCATGGTACAGGAGGCCATTCAAGTGGGGGAAGTAAAAAGGAATGTGGTAGTGGTGGGCGACAGTATAGTCAGGGGGATAGATACTGTTCTCTGCAGCCATGACCGAGAGTTCCGAAGGTTGTGTTGCCTGCCTGGTGCCAGGGTTAAAGATACCTCCTCGCGGCCGGAGAAGAACTTGGAGTGGGAGGGGGAGGATCCAGTTGTCGTGGTCCACGTAGGAACCAACGACATAGGTAGATCTAGGAATGAGGTTCTGTTAAGGGAGTTTGAGGAGCTACGATCCAAATTAAAAAGCAAAACCTCAAAGGTAATGATCTCTGGATTGTTAACTGAGCCACGTGCAAATTGGCATAGGGACAAACAGATTAGAGGTTTAAATGTGTGGCTCAATGAGTGGTGTGGGAGGAAGGGGTTTCAGTTCATGGGGCACTGGCACCAGTACTGGGGAAAGAGGGAGCTCTTCCATTGGGATGGGCTCCACTTAAACCAGACTGGGACCAGTGTCCTGGTGAACCGAATAACTAGGGGAGTAGACAGGGCTTTAAACTAATGAAGGGGCGTTGGGAGGATTCAGGAAAGAGTAAATTTTAAAAGCAGCAAGAGAAATGTCAAGGCTCTAGAGCAGAGTAGAGTTTTGGGTAAAAATAAGCAGAGTGGGTCAGGAAGAGACAGAGAGAGTAACAAAGGTACAGGAAACTCTTTATTAACCGGCACCGACGGGACCGGCGTGGTGCCGGTTTATCGAAAGTACCGGATAACGGAGAGTTATATCTACCAAGGCTATTTTTAACAAAGAAAAATAAATAAATCAAGAAATGTGCAGTGTACAGTATTTGGGTACTCACCTACAGAATGTTGTGTCAAATGGATAGTGGAAGATGCTTGATTAAGTACAGTACTGCCAGTTGAGGGTAATCCATAACTCTTTAATTACTTAACAGTAAAACAAAACTTATAAACGACTGTCTACAGTACTGTAGTTGACTGTACACTTATTCCGAGTCATCTGGTTCATCAGAAATATCCGTGCCAGCTGGGTCATCAGGATCACGCAGTTCCACCGATGCCACAGATTCTTCAGGCACTTCCGCTGCTGCGACTCTTTTGGAAGCTTTCTTAAACATGTTGCGGATGTCGGTTTGCTTAGTGGACTCTTGCCTTTTCTGTAGAAAGGTGGAATGCAGAATATGGAGTTGCATAACTTCTTGTGCAGAGTAGCAATTCTGCCTTTCAGCAAATTTGAGGATTGTAGAAAATCCTTCTGCAGCTTTAGCCTAAGAAATCTTCTCTTCTTCAGAAATCTCATCCTCTTCACTTTCCATCTCACTTTCCTTTTCTTTCTTTGGATTCAAAACATTCTCAATTATTTCATCATCACTTAGCATATGCACAACACCAACTTCTCTATCTGCATCAACCCACTGCTCGATATCACTTTCACTGAGGTGACGTAGAGGGTTTGCTGGGCCTGCATTTTTCACCATTCCTGCCATTTCCATTATTGTACTCTTCTTGGGACGAACACTGAACCCATGAAATTCCTCCTCTGAAGAAGAACCTTCAGCAAACATTACAGAAGGCCACAATTTGCGCCAGGCTTGCCTCAGAGTGTGACCTTTCACCAATTTCCAGGAACATGGCATCTTTAATATTGTATTCCTTCTGCAATTCTTGAATATTGTCATCTTGGCTTATCAGTTTACGTAGGGAGTCTTTCTTGTAATGACACTTCAGATTTTGGATAACGCCCTGGTCCATGGGTTGGATGAGAGAAGTTACATTTGGTGGCAAATAAATGGTGAAAATATTTCCCGAAACCAACTGGGATTCATGCGGATGGGCTCTGCAATTATCAAGCAATAAAATGCATTTGCTATCTTCAGGTTTCCCTATTTTGCGGAAATGTTCCCTCACAGATGGAACAAAAATATGATGGAACCAATCGGAGAAGATTTCCTTATCCATCCAAGCATTTTTTTGAGCTTTGTACTCAACAGGTAAGTGCCTCACATTTTTAAATGCATGGGGATTTTTATACTTCCCGATAACAAGAAGTTTAACCCGGTGTGATCCAGCAGCGTTCGCACATGTTAGCACGGTTATACGATCTTTATTTTTCTTGAAACCTGAAGCATTAGCCTCACTAGCCCCAGCAAGCGTTGATTCTGGCAAAAACCTCCAAAACAAGCCAGTTTCATCGGCATTGTATATCTGTGCTGGCGACAAATCATGTTGCTGCACAATCCGATTGAAATAATCGCAGTATTCTTCTGCGGCGTCGTGATCAGCTGATTTCTTCTCCCCGGAAATATCGAGTCGTCGTATCCCGTGCCGTAACTTGAAGCACGTTAGCCATCCATCGGAGAAAGCACACTTGTCAGTGAGCTCCATCCTTTCGTAGAATTCCTTCGCTTTCTCGATTAGCATGGGTCCGGAAATTGGAACACCCTCTGAACGCTTAAGAGAAAACCATTCATAAAGCACGGTATCCAGCTCTTCAAGCTTAGGCTTACGAAGCGTATGCCGTTTCTCTACACTCTTACATGTCTCCGAGCTTGAATAAAACTTGAGCAGCTTATCCTTCTGCGATTTGATGTCGTAGATTGTTGACGAACTGATTTTGAATTCATTCATAATGTTGATACGCTTCTCTCCCCTTTCTAGTCGTTGGCATATCTCGATTTTCTGTTTTAAAGTTAAGACCACTCTCTTCCTTTTGCTTGGACCAGCTTTTGGGAATTCCATAATGCAAGATGGAGGAGATAATTGCCGATGAAGATGGAAAGACACACAGAACAATGGTGGCTAGGAAGAGACTACCAGCAGCGTGGCAGACACACAGTAAAATGGTGTATCAGAAGAGACTACAGTACCAGCATCGTGGGAGACACCCAGCAAAATGGCCGATCAGAAGAGACTCCAGGCAGCGCGGGAGAATCAACTCCTGCTACTGCAATGTTTCGGACTTCCGACAGCGCCAGGAGGCCGAGTAGTGGCACTTTTGAAAAGTACCCCTACTGACTAAATCGGCGTTCGCGGACTCGGACTCGGACTCGGGATCGGCAACATTGCCGGTTATTTGAGAGGAGTTTTCGGAGTACTCGGCGTTTGCGGAGACTCGACTGCGACTCGGCAACATTGCCGGTTATTTGAGAGGAGTTTTCGGAGGATAATTTTTGCCGGTTAAGCGAGAATTCCGGATATTTGGGTGCCGGATAAACGAAAGTTTCCTGTAATAAGGCATCGGTGACTAAGGTGACATAGGAAAAATAGAAATAAGTCAAAGCTAAAGGCACTATATCTGAATGCGCGAAGCATTCGCAACAAAATAGATCAATTAATAGCGCAGATAGAAATTAATAGGTGTGATCTAATAGCCATTATAGAGACTTCGGGGCGATTTTCCCAATGGAGGCGGGTTTCGGTTTGGGTGGGTTCCAAATTTGCCACCACTGAGAGGTGGGAAAAAATTGCGATTTTCCCCTAATTGGCCAGTTGATTTCAGAGGTGTGGGTTGCCCTTGGCCAATTAGTGTTTTGGGACTGAAACTCACCTCTGCTGACGTCACTTATCCAGCTTAATTTAAGGGCTGCTTGCTGCCTTGGCTCATTCCACTGGATTTTGGTCGATGGTGCACCACCTCCAACATTTCTTCACCTTCAACAATGGCCAGCTCCAAGGCAAGGGCCTCCCCGAGGTTCTCAGATGAGGCACTGGGAATGTTGGTTGAGGGGGCGAGAGCCAGCAGGGAGGTGCTCTTCCCCTCATCTGGGAGGAAGAGGCCTCCCAAAGAAACCAAGGCTGTCTGGGTACAGCTAGCAAGGGAGATCACCTCCAGATCGGTGTGCAGCAGAACATGGATGCAGTGCCGTAAAAGGTTCAATGACCTTGTAAGATCCGGCAAAGTGAGTATAGCTTCAGCTTGACCCTCCTTCTGCTCCCCTTCTCCTCTCATCACCAGCACTCTGCATTGTCAACCTCCTCTTACACATCCCACTTTACCCTTACAACCCTTGCACCCTTCACCATCCCTCTCACTCTATGAACCCAATCACTTGACTATTCGACTATGCTGCCCTCACATTCCCTTTCAATGTTATGCAATGACAATGACTAACAATGCACAGGGAAGGCCCTTGGACATGGAACCTCACTCCATCTTTGTCTCCTAAGCATTTATGCTCTGGACTCTCTACACTCACTCCATCATTCTCACTCCAACTCCACTTGTCTCCCTCACTGCAGGAAAAGAGAGCCCACAATAGAAGGGAAAGGGCGAAGACAGGAGGAGGGCCACCTTCCCTAGCCATTCTCACCCAGGCTGAAGAGGCGGCCCTAGACATCGCCGGCGCAGAGGTGGAGGTGGAAGTGGGGGACGGACAGACGGGCGAGGCAGAGCAAGCTGGTGACAGAATAGTTTTGCCTCTCTCTCATTTACACTGCTTGAGTGAGTGAAATGGCTGCTGGTGTACATTATTAGAATGCCACTTGAGCATCTGCACTATTGTATGTGCATGCCACACTTCCGTCAAATGTCTAACCCATGCCTTTACTCCCCCACAGGACCATCCACAGAGCCCCTGCCCGCTGTCCAGGAGGAAGAGGCTGAGCAGCAAGACTCCTCAGGGGAACCTGCAACCTCTGAGGATGCACCGTCAGCAGAATTAAGCGCACCCAGCACCAGCGCAGATACGCACACCTCAGCGGGACCTTCGGGACATAGATTAGTGTTGGCACTGCGTGTATCACATCTCACAGGTGAGCATCAGCAGGTGGTGGAGACAGGGTCAGAAGTGGCGAGTCCTCGGTGGAGTGCGCAGGACTCTCCTAGCTCTGCTCCGCTGCATGTGGACCCTGTGCCTCTGGGTCCATTCAGAAATAGAGCGGTGCTGGAACTCCAGGAGCAGGTGCAGGAGTCTCTGACAGGTCTTGTCTCCAGGGTCACTGCGAGTGTGGAGAGGATGGAGGAGTCCAGCTCTAACCTGAGCAGTGCCATTGGGGAGGCAATGGCGAATATACGCAGCACCACAGAAAGGATGGCAACCTCCGTGGAAAGGCTGGCTACAGCCATGGAGGCAATAAGTCGCCAGAGTGAGGAAAATATGGTGATTGTTCAGAATAGACTGACATCTCTGGAGGATCGATGGGCAGCTATTGAACAGAGAAACCAGAGCTTCATGGAAGTCCTTTTGAGTAGGACTGCCAGTGCAGAGACGGGTCCCCATGGCCCCCCTGAAGTGCAGCAAGGTGCTCTCAAGCCACTTGCAAGCACTGAGGTGGACCTGACCCATGAGAGGGAAGTTGGGGGCAGACAACAAGGAAGTGGGGGCTCATCTCCAAGCACTCACACTTCCATGCCACTGCGTAGCCCTCGGTCAGAGCCCCACCAGAGTCCGCACCCAACTGAGATGGACGTCTCAGCCCCTGCACTGCCGCAGGATGAGCAGATGTTTGGCGAGCCCTCACAGGCTCGTAAACCCAGAGGACACCCACCAAAGGTGTCAAAGCAGGAGCAGCATGAAAGTGAGTAAGGGGCCTCCACTTCTGCTGAAGCCACAGGGGGAGCACCATGTAGGAGCACGCGCAAGAGAAAAATAAAGCACCATTAGTCACAGGGGTAGCCACTTGGGTGAATGTTTATGTGTATTGACGAAATGCCATCCCTGTTTGAAAGTATAAAAATGATTTGATGGCAAACTGTTGGCGTGATGGCATCTGTTATTTCGCCTTAGGCAGCTCCACATTGCGGGCTCCGCGACACTTGAGTTGTCAGGTTGGTGGCCAGAGTGAAAGGAGGACTTTAGGACTGAGATGAGGAGAAATTTCTTCACTCAGAGGGTGGTGAATCTTTAGAATTCTCTACCCCAGAGGGCTGTGGAGGCTCAGTCGTTGAGTATATTTAAGACAGAGATCAATAGATTTTTGGATATTAAGGGAATCAAAGGATATGGGGATAGTGCAGGAAAGTGGAGTTGAGGTAGAAGATCAGCCAGGATCTTATTGAATAGCGGAGCAGGCTCGATGGGCCAAATGGCCTACTCCTGCTCCTATTTCTTATGTTCTTATGTAAGAGAACCTGCTTCAACCACTGGCAGAAATGGACTCTAGCGATCAGCCACCTTCTGTGAACATGCAGCTACTTTATGTTGGCTGTGTACTTGGTGTTTGTTCCTTAATAATGTTTCATGGGCCACAGGGCAAATGTATTGACATGGCTACAATACTGATGCTGTGCTAAAATATGGGCAATTACCAGAGGACCGTCTAGTTTCCCTTTGTGAAGCTCCACCAATTTACAGTGAAATACCGTTAAGGTATATTGTAAGGTAAAATTATAAAATTAAGCATTGCTTTCAGGGCAATCTTTCAGGGATCAGCAAATTTCTTCCTTATCTGCTGTCAGGATCTGGTCACAGGCGAGACAGCATCTTCTCTTTCTACTATCTCCATCTGGGTTTCTCTCACTCCATTCTTCAATGCCCCTCTGGTCCAATAAGGGCCCTGCTTCGCTTCAGCACCTCTTGCATCAGGACCTCCAATGCTGCATCCTGCAAGGGTGCTCTTCATCACCCTAGTCTTGCAGCAGCCATTTCTACCCCTCAGTAGCAGTACCGCTTTAAGGTGCCAACAGCCCTTCAAGAGCTGCTGGCCTAGATAATCCATTCCTTTGCTTTACGTGCTGTGCACAGGGAGCACTGTGATATTATGCAAAGAGGAGCATGGTGGTTTTAGCAGCAGCCATCCCCAAAACATGCCTGCCAGCAGTTATGATTTCCTGGGCCACGGAGGTTCACTACAATAGCTCATTTTTCTAATTAGTTACCTTGCAAAGGACTACAGACCATAACTGCCTCAATACAGAGCAAGTGTTTCCACTTGTGGGAAAGAGCAAAACTAAAGGCCATCAATATAAGATAGTCATCAAGATATCAAATAGGGAATTCAGAAGAAACATCTTTACCCAGAGAGTGGTGAGAATGTGGAACTCGCTACAACAGGGAGTGGTTGAGGCGAATAGTATAGATGAATTTAAAGGGAAGCTAGATAAGCATACGAAGGAGAAGGGAATAGAGGGTTATACTGATAGAGTTAGATGAGCAAGGACGGGAGGAGGCTCGAGTGCAGCATAAATGCTGGCATGGACTGGTTGGGCCGAATGGGTTGTTTCTGTGCCGTATATTCTATGTAATTTATGCAATACACTAGGCATTAGAGTGCGAAGTTAGCAGTGGAGTGAAGGCGAACTAGTAGTGTTCATCTAGTCACAGCATCAGAACTGCTATTGATGCATCTATTGTTGACCTGCCAACCTCCTTCTCTCTGCTTCAGTTTAATGCTCTTCTGAGAAAATCATATAGCAGATTCAGATCTCACAGGACATTTAGTGCAGAGCTGCTTTTGAAAGCAACGCTGTACGCTCACAGTTCCTCCGGCCTGGTTATAAAATCACCCCATTTAAAGGAGGGAATAGCAGTTGAAATGATGGCTCAACAAGTGGAAGCCAAAAAAAAGCCCAGTTGCTGGCAGCCCAATTGGCGAAGCCCTTCCTGAACAGGCAACTGAAGCAGGTTTAAGAGTGCTATCCATCCTGTGGCTCTTCTCGCTAATTGTTGATGGCACCAAATAACCTTCTGAGCCATTGGATATAATACTGTGGTGTTCATAACTGCAAGAAATTATATCCTGTCGACCTCTCGTGACCTGAACTGGATATCCATGCCTTTTGAACATGCATTTCTTCAATCTCTCCAAGGCTAACTGAGTTATGGCTAGATGAGACTCAGCTTGGTTTGAATCAGTAAGCTGTATGGTACAATTAGAGAGTAACAGTTACGATCAGATTCCCTTAGTTCAATCGATAAAACTTATCTTCACATAATGATATAAAAATAATGAATGCATGATGCTATCCCACTTTGGTGAGTCATCTTAATTAACTTAAACAGAATAACACCTCTGCATTCTGTTCTACAGTCCAGGGCAGAACATTCTCTCCCTGCAGTCTCTCTTCTTTTTTTATTCATTCACGGGATGTGGGTGTCGCTAGCAAGGCCAGCATTTATTGCATATCGCTAAGCCCCCTTGAGAAGGTGGTGGTGAGCTGCCTTCTTGAACCACTGCAGTCCGTGTGGTGAAGGTACTCCTACAGTGGTGTTAGGTAGGGAGTTCCAGGATTTTGACCCAGCGACGATGAAGGAATGGCGATACATTTCCAAGTCAGGATGGTGTGTGACTTGGAGGAGAACTTGGAGGTGGTGGTGTTCCCATGCGCCTGCTGCCCTTGTCCTTCTAGGTGGTGGAGGTCACGGGTTTGGGAGGTGTTGTCGATGAAGCCTTGGCGAGTTGCTGCAGTGCATCATGTATTGCATCTTTTGAGCCTTTATCTGCCTGACTGCGTGTTCCACATACTCTCCAAAAAAATTGCCTTTTTTGTCACTGTATCTCTCTTTAATCTCTGCTTCACAGACAAATAGAGAGCTGCGCCCTCCGTTAGCACCTCCGGGGGCGCAAAGGGCCGAGAAATTTGGCGGGGTGCTACTGAGGCGCTAGCCGATAGCGGCTCGCTCCCACCAGTAGTGCCCTGGCCGCTATGCCGTCGGCGATGATGTCATCGCCGAGTGATGCAACCCCTTAGCACCCCGCTGCCGCTCCTTAGCGCCCCGCTGCAGAAATTTGGCTGCGCTCCGCGAGGCTGCCGTGGGCGATGTCAGTGACAGCCTTGCGGGTTGCAAACCGGGCCGCACACCGCTGGCGGGGAGGTAATTAAAGGGGTGATTCGGCTGCACCCTGCGCCGCCATTTTATTAATTTGGCCAATCTCCAGATCGGCCCCTCTTGGCGGCCCTTGACGTGGTCCGTGGCCGCCATCGCACCTTCCGGCACCGCGTGTCGGTGCCAGGCTGCGGCTATGGCACCACGCCACCCTGGTGGGCTAGTGGAGGCCATCAAACGGCCTGCAAAGTGCGCAACGGCACTCCTCTTTAACGGAAGGGGTGGGGCGCTGAAACGCATCAGCGCTACGCGGAGCGGCGGCGTAACGCTCCTGCGCTTTGCACCCCAGACACCACCCTGAGAGGAAGTGGAGCGCCCGAGATAGCGCTCCGCTTCCTCGCCGGGGCAGTAAGCCCAATTTAGCGGTTGGGGTGGTACTCCCGCGCCAGGCGCTAAATGTCTGCCGCTAATTCAGTTAAAAAGGGGCGGTAACCGAATTTTGTCCCTAAAGAATTTTGCAATGGAATGGTGGGAGGTGTTTTATCAATTATCCAGGCAGGGTAACAAATCATTTATTGTTTAGACTCTGGGAAAAACAACTTCTGTGCGGCATGCTAACTACCCTTCATCTTGATGCCTTTTAAAAAAAATCTTGCATATACACATCGTTTTTAAAAGCCCAGCTTTTAAAGTAACACTTTTCCCCAAATTATTTGAAAAAATGGTCAAAGACTCCTGAAATGTGACAACTATATTATATGAATCAGAAACCAAAGCAAATGGGTAATAATTTTATTGGTACTTTGAGAACTTTATGATACCACAAGTTAATTAAGAAATAGTGTTTAGAAAGACTTATGGTATTAACGAAATAGCACAGCAGTGAGGTTAATCCAAGGCTATGGCCCCAGGATTGGATAGATCGACTGCAGAATTTTCAAGAGAACATGTGGCCTGTGGCAGCTTACGGGGTCTTTAAGGGAGGTGTTGATTTCCATTTAAAAACTGCTTTTATATCAGTGTGAATGGAATGCTTGAGCCACCAGTTCCCAAATTTCGGGTCATTAGCAACCAACAGCAATCTCAGTGTAAACCTACTGCCTGTGCATTACTCAAATACCTCGGGAACTGATAGTACCAGCACCACACTGACATCAGTATAAAGCAGCCCCATCTGTTAATACTGGGAAATACTCATTTGTGTGTTAATTAGAGGCCCATTTTGCTGCTCAATGTGGATTGCAAAACTCTGGTTAAGATACCAGTTATTAGAATGTAAAATGGTGGTACCATGCATTATTCACAAGAACCAGACAGAATTCACAAAAGATTGATTTTCATCAGACAATCTAAATAACACACCTCTGAATCATCACTTATGATTCTGAAATGATTGTGGCATTGTATGACTAAAGCCTTTTTTTGGGGTTGAGTTGAGGTACTCGTTTTATGTGTTGGACGAATATGATTTTAGGCCCAGTTTTATCTATTGGATTACAACGGATGTGGTTCCCCCCCCAATAGCCACCGTTATAAATGACATTATTTCCTTCCCTTTTTGGTCTGGGTAGGGGGCTAACCAGGATCCCCATTCTTTGTTGGAACCTTTGAGAGTGGTTTATTCTTATGAGGGGAAACACTCACATCCAAGGCCTTTATGCATAGGACCCAAAATACATTGGCCCCTAAATTACAGTGGGGTGGGCAGCTGGAAATAGGGTGCAGTGTTCACCTGAAGTCTGGAATTTGAGGCAGGTCCTGAATTGTCTAGGGATCTGCCCCATTTATGCAACATATATTCTGTCAGAAGGAACATAGGTACATAGGAACAGGAAGAGGCCATTTAGCCTCTTGAGCCTGTTCCACCATTCAATAATGCGGAGATGCCGGTGTTGGACTGGGGTGGACAAAAGTGAGAAGTCGCACAACACCAGGTTATAGTCCAACAGTTTTATTTGAAATCACAAGCTTTCGGAGCTGCTGCTCCTTCGTCAGGTGAAGTGAAGGAATACGAATTGGCAAAGCATATATTGACAGAGAACAATGCCTGTGCAGCGTACAATGTCAGACGACTACAGTTAATCTTTCTGATCAGTTAGATTAACTGTAGTCGTCTGACATTGTACGCTGCACAGGCATTGTTCTCTGTCTATATATGCTTTGCCGATTCGTATTCCTTCACTTCACCTGATGAAGGAGCAGCCGCTCCGAAAGCTTGTGATTTCAAATAAAACTGTTGGACTATAACCTGGTGTTGTGCGACTTCTCACTTTTGACCATTCAATAAGACCATGGCTGATCTGTGACCTAACTCCATATACCCGCCTTTGCCCCATATCCCTTAATACCTTTTGTTAACAAAAATCTATCAATCTCAGATCTAAAATTAACAATTGACCCAGCATCAACTGCTGTTTGTGGAAGAGCGTTCCAAACTTCTACCACCCTTTGCGTGTAGAAGTGTTTCCTAACTTCATTCCTGAAAGGCCTGGCTCTAATTTTTAGGCTATGTCCCCTAATCCTAGGGGGAGAAATTCAGTATCACCCCGTTTGGGGCACTAACTTTTGAAAGCTGGGAAACTTAGCATCAGGCGCTAATGATTCCCAGCTTTTTCAAAATTCGGTGTTTGCGCTCCAGGAAGGAAGTGGAGCACTAAATCAAGTGCAGGCGGGGCGGTAGTGGTGCAGCGCTGCATAATGTTCCGTGCAGTGCTGCCGTGATCCGAGGTTCCTTCCCTCCCTTAAAGGGAAGGGCCATCGCTGCAGGCTCTGCATTGGGACCAGTTCGCTGGTCCCCGACGACAGCTGCGATCCAGCCCGATCAGCCCCATGCACTCCAGCAGAGTGCCGGGCTGATCGATCGCGGCACTGGAGCAATTGAAACAAATCACTTGAAGCGTTGTTAAATTTTTTCTCCTACCCGCGCCAACATCCCCTTTTATTTGCGCCTCCAGGCTACTTGCTGGGCCCGGACCTTGCCTGTGGAGCCCACATGCTTCATTGTGGATGTCATTATGCCTCATCTTGCTTAGTGCACCAGTCGCCCACCAGAGTAATAGCAGCAGACAAATAGACCACTCCAGGGACAGAGGGAGAACCACAGATATACACAAGGACACTCATGGAATTTTGGGGCCGTTCTGTTTGTCATCACTGAATGCTTAAAAGAATATTCAATGCACAAATGATTAATATAAATTTGGGGGGAATTTTGTTTTGCGCTCTGTTTATCTTTTATTTTTAAATATCTGACACTCCACTTGTTTCAGCCTGCCAATAATTGAAAAAAGGGAGTATGAATTAGGCCCAACCTGCTATACAACAACTTAGCAACCAATCCTTTTATAATTCGACTGTGGGAAGCATAGTTTGAGAATGAGAAAGTTCTGTCTGTGCGAAAAGTTGCATTAATAATTTCTTCCAGGCGTTGAACAGGAAAGCGATTGTTTTTCTTTGTGTTTATTTGTGAATGGGATGCTCAGGTGGTTTCTATGTAAATTTATGACATTGACTGATCCATCAGACAGGCTGTTGTTTCTTTCTTTTTTCATTTCTGTTGGGGGCTAAACAGAAACTCATTTTTTCCACATTTGATTCTGAGTGGTAGGCTTTAATGGATGCAGTTTTGTGCTAAGATTGTTTACCCTAACAGGATATATTCAGAGTCCCACAAATTACTTTAATTCTATTTGAAGCTGGTTGTAAAACTATTCCATGCCTACAGCAACTGAAGATTTGAAATGAAAATATATTGTTACAGTAACTCCCAGTGTCAAAGCACATTAGAAATCTAATGCACTCTTTGTGCCATGATTTCCTGATCCTGCCAGTGGAGTTGAGGCACTTCCTCTGTGGGAGGGCACATTGAAAAGTTAACCAGTTCTGCTCGCCCCACTTTCTAGCATCCAGCAGTGTCTGCAGAGGGAGGGAAGGAAGGAAGTTGCATTTCTAGAGCGTCTTTCATGGCCTCAGGATGTCCCAAAGCGCTTCACAACCAATTAAGTAATTTTGAAATGCAGTCACTGCTGTAATGTAGGAAACGCGGCAGCGAATTTGTGCACAGCAAGATCCCACAGACAGCAATGAGATAACAACCAGATCATTCGTTTTAGGGGCTAAATGTTGACCGGGACACCGGGGATAACTCCCTTGCTCCTCTTCGAAATAGTACCATGGTATCTTTTACATCCACCTGAGAGAGCAGACAGGGCCTCGATTTAACGTCTCACCCGAAAGATGGCACCTCCAAACGTCTCACCCGAAAGATGGCACCTCCAAACGTCTCACCCGAAAGATGGCACTGGAGCACACAGAATGAAACAGCACAGAAGGAGGAAGTAATTTCATTTTTCTATGTTCAGTAAGCTTGCCGTTGTGCACAATCACTCACATGACATCCTCAACCCTGAACATAAATGATCAAAACCACACCCTCCTGTGTGCATCTGTGGTTCTCTCCATTCCCATATCTGTGGTGTTCACTTTCTATCGTTGAATGTATTTCTGACTCTCTGAGGGTAATGTCCACTTTTGGCAGGGGTAGAAAACAGGAGGTAGCAGACTGGCATCCCGTTATACAACCTGCCTGATTCTTCTTTCCATTGATGTCAATGATGTACTACAGCATGTGATGTCCCCAAACTGAAACTGAAAATTACCCCCTTTGTCTCTCTGTGTATTTGTAGTTCTCTCTCTGACCCTGTGTGTACCTGAGGTTCTTTCTTACTAAGTGTATCTGTGGTTCTAACTCTCTCTCTCTCTCTCTCTCTCTCTCTCTATTTCTCACTCTCCCAATGTGGGATGGACAATAAATGCTGGCCTTGCTAGCGATACCCACATCCCATGAACGAATAAAAAAAATTATTCTGAGACTGGAAGTGTATGGCCGGGATCTTACCTGAGGAGGCACGTTGGGGGCGGGACTGCTGCTTTCCGGGTTCTAGTCCCACCCCCAGTAACGTCTGACGACCTGACGCTATTTTCCCCTGATTGGTCTTGTTAAGCCCACCCTGCGGGCTTGCCGGCCAATTAAGGGAAAGCCGGTGTCAGATGACGTCAGTGCATGATGCTTCATCTGCCGGTTTTGTTAAAGTGACAGGCACCATAATTTTTTGACAGATGATTTGACAGTGTTTGACAGCATTGAGGTGCTGTCAAACACTGACAATCACAGTCCAAAGGTGAGCCCTTGTACCCAGGCTCACCAATGACAGCTGCATGTGAGATTGCAGAAGCCATCTGTCAATTCTCCCGATCAGATGAGGCTTCCCTGAAACATCAAATCTTGTCACCTGCAGATACATATAAACAGAATAAAAATATTTCTCACTGCATTCTCTCACCTGTTATACTTACCTGTGCACCATTGCACCCATCACACTACTTCTGCAGCTGTCATTTGCACACTTACAATGCAGCAAACCCACAGCTCACCTCGCTGACCCTGGCGGGGATTCCCAACATTGGGAAGCCCGCATCAGCAGGCTGAAAATGGGGAAAAGCCTCTTAACTGCCTGTTAAATACCTGTTAACAGGCAGTTAATTTGCTGTAATCCCCTTCCCTGCGCGAGTTGGGGACCCGCCTCCCAGGAAGATGGTTTGGAGGTGGGTTGGGAGCGGGGTTGGGACCCACTCCCAATTTTTCCCATTTTCCCAGCAGTCCCGCCTCCTCAGGGCTGGGAAAATCCAGCCCTCTGTGTCTGAGTGTGTAAGAGGGGAGAGGAAGGCAGACATTGTAAGAGACTGGGGGGGGAAATTGGGTTGCTTTGCGCCTCCCATTAGCGCCAAGCAACTAGCATCCGGCCGCAGTGATGTTTGCGCCGCTCGCAAAATTGACCAGACATTTTGCGGTGGCGCTAAACACCACTGCCACGATCTCCTGCGCCCACAGATCATGATGTCAGTCGAGCGTGCAACGCCCCGCTAGCGCCCCGGACCGCATATTGAGTGGCGCCCCCTGCCTTTCCGCCTGCCGCTAGCAACGACAGCTATTGGGGAATGTTTTGCAGTCGGGAAGGGACTGGGGGAGCGCTATTTAAAGGCGGCCGCTTCCTGTCTTTTTTTTGTCGGTGACATTTTTGCACCACGCATTGAGAGAGAGAGAGGCTTCTGGAGAGATTCAATGCTGTGTGAAGGAGTTTTGGGTACTGAGCAACACTTTGCAGGTTCATTTTGATTTTGACCTTCCTTGCATCGATTTAGAAGAGACTGTGGGGGCTGCACTCTGAGCTCTTTCCCTGGGCCTCTCCATTGTTCTTTCCAGCAGAATTGATGTACAGCTCTCCCCAGGCCGAGATTCAAGGGTGCAATGAGCAGGGTGTGGATGGAGAGCAAGATCGACCCTCCCCTTTAAGAACTGGCCGGCGCCAGTGTGTCTGTGTTCCATTGCTAACTGACATCACATGAGCTTCGCCAGCGCTCTGAGGTAGCGCCTCACTCCTCGGCGTTAGCGCCTTAAGAGAGGTGTGTAGCGCCCGATTTAGCGCCCCAATCACCTCCAGGGGTGATAGAAGCCAAGTTTGCAGTTGGAGGCAATAATTAGCACCAGGCGCTAAACTTTGCGCCTGGCCGATAATTGCGCCCTAAATGGGGCGATACTGAATTTCTCCCCCCAGATGTATCAGAGAATGAGGCTGCAGTATCGTAATAGTTTTCTGTAGTTTATTTTTTATGCTTTTTTGCATTTATATCTGGGTTTATTTAGCTGTGATGGCCTCACGTGTTTTCTCAATATAGCATCATAGAATGTTACATCACAGAAACAGGCCATTTAGCCCATCAAATCTCCACTGATATTTTTCTGCACTAGTTTAATCCCATTCTCTTGCTTCATCCTCATACCTTTAATATTCCTCTTTTTTAAGCGTCTATCTAATTCCCTTTTAAAATAATATATGGACTCTGCTTCAACAATAGTTTGTGGCAAAGAAGTCTGCATTATAACCACCCTCTGTGTAAAGAAATATTTCACAACCTCCTCTTTAAAACTTTTGGTGATTATCTAAAATGTGGGACCTCTAGTTATTGTGCCACCTTCCAGTGGAAACAATCTATTACTATTTACCTTATCCTTCTTAGTTTCAGTGAAAAAACTCCTAACTTCTCAACTCTCTCTTCATAACAGAAACTACTCATAGCTGATAATATATTAGTGAACGGCACATGGAAACATTTTACTCACCGACCAGGAATGCCCATCATCAAGATTCATGTTATGTTTGTCACAAAGGATGACACACATTATTCGGTAATCTTTAAGCCTCAACAAATGCATATTATTCATATTTACAAACAATTTATAACATTTGGAAGTATACTGGACAATGGAAACAAATATTTTTGGTTAATTGAGTACCGTTTGCAGCAACTACATTAGGGCCAACAGCTAGATACTAGGGCTAATTCCACGGTCACCTGTGATGGTTGAGTGGAGACTAACCCCTGGATTCTGCATGGCCAGCTTACTTAAGTCATTTCAATATGTTCCCTGCACGCTTTTCCCGTGCGCAGGGAGCGTTGCTGTAAGAGCTGCCTGTAAGTTGGAGCCCAAGGTATCGTATCGGGAGACACAATGTTGGGTGATTAAAACTGTATCAGCACTTGGGCCCTTTAACTTTGGGGGCTCCCGTGCAGTTGCAACTCATTCCACAGTGATCCGCAGGTTCCCCAAACCATCTTGGGCGCCTGCACTAATATGGGGCAGCACTGCTGGATGTTCTCCACCATTCTAACTCAGAGAGCGCCGAGGATTCTCAAAGGTTTGCATGAAGAGTTTTTGCCCATTCATGAGTTCAGCTCAGTACACAGCCCACGTCTGACATGAATTTGTGGGTTGTGCAGCTGCTGGCTGTCTGACCTACTCTCCCTTCCTCTGGTTGCTGCTCATCTGGTGCCACCTACATCCTCAGGAATTCCTCGTCCTCCTCCAAATTCAGCACATTCATTGGCAGGCCCAATGGAATGCCTATGGTCAGCGCTGCTTGCAGCTGCAGGGGCCAACTGGTGACAGCGGGGATGCTATTGTGTTAAGTGTGTACCAAAGGAGTGCTGAATCAGATTGACAAAGTCAGTTACCCTTTCATGGGGAAGTGACCCTTTTCACTTTTATTGTTGCAATTTAAGTGAAATAAATCTAAATATTGTTGCATACGAAAAAAAACTTTGAACAGGTGACCCAGGAGGAGTGTGGGTTCCATATAGCCAGTAAAGCACCACACACCAGGATGCAATAATGAAGTTCTAATTTAAGCAGGTCTGACTTTTTCCACTGTACTTATTAGCTTGCTAGGTAAACCTTATAAATTGTTTATATTCCTCATATTAACCAATAAGTAAAACTAACATTTAAAAAAATAGACATCTTATTTACATAGGAATATTTACTTATTATGATCCACTTTTTTTGCAATGTTCAGCCACACTGTGAATCCATCTTGCATTTGGCTACACTGCTTTCTCTGCACGATGTTTAATTCCAATGCTCTTTCTCATCATGATGTTCAGTCCCTCTGTGCTCTGTCCCTGATGTTCAGTCCCTCTGTGCTCTGTCCCTGATGTTCAGTCCCTCTGTGCTCTGTCCCTGATGTTCAGTCCCTCTGTGCTCTCTCTCCCCGATGTTCTGTCCTCTGTGCTCTCTCCCTGATGTTCAGTCCCTCTGTGTTCTCTCTCCTGTGTTCAGTCCCTCTGTGCTCTGTCCCTGATGTTCAGTCCCTCTGTGCTCTCTCTCCTGTGTTCAATCCCTCTGTGCTCTGTCCCTGATGTTCAGTCCCTCTGTGCTCTGTCCCTGATGTTCAGTCCCTCTGTGCTCTGTCCCTGATGTTCAGTCCCTCTGTGCTCTGTCCCTGATGTTCAGTCTCTCTGTGCTCTCTCTCCCCGATATTCTGTCCTCTGTGCTCTCTCCCTGATGTGCTGTCCCATGATGCTCTCTCTCCCTGATGCAAATTTTAAAAAGTTCCGGCAATATCTTTGTTTCTTAATGGCAAACACCTACATGCTGGTGAACTTTATGTTGGCCGCTGGAAGTGCGGGACTGGCGAGGGACATCATCCCACCAGTCCTGCCTCTTTCTATAAGTCACGATGGAAGGGCAGGTGCAAGACAGGGGTTTTGCCCAAATTCCTTCCCCCTTTACTAGATTGTGCATTTTTCACATCCAAAAGCAGAGTAATTTCAGGGCTCTTTATTGTTTTTTATATGGCCCGGAATTTTGGTCAGGATGACGGCAAACTGGGAGCGTTCGCCATCATTCCGCCTTTGAAACTGACTGCAACTTCAGGATTTGGCACATGCGGAAATCCTGAAGTTGCGGTCTGTCATTCACTGCTCCAAAACAGGCTGTGCTGTGACCTACTCCCCACAGAGCTAGCAATCTGTGTAATCAGCCAAATCATGGAAACTGATGAAAACTTCAGCTCTTCCGCAGTAATTGCACTGTCAATATCCCACTAAAAGTTAGACCCAAAGGGATTAGTTGTGACTGGGGTTTTAACAGCCTTATTACTGCTAAACAAATGTTAAGGGCATAAAAAACTAATTTTAATTTTGTGCAGTGTGAAATTTGTCCATTTTAATAAAAAATTAAATTTTTAAGAAACTTTTCAAAAAAAGTTTTTAAATATTTTTAAAGTTTGTTCATCTTTATTTCAGGTTTGCCTTTTCCCCATGTGAGAGCCCCAATCTTTGTTTTGCTCTCTCTAACATTTTTAAAAAGTTAGAATTTTAAGAGCTTACTCACTTCCTTGGTCGCTGTGTGACAATTCTGCGTTTTGGTTGGCTGCTCAGATAGCTTGTTGACGTCACAGCAGTTCACACAAGAAGATCCCCACTATACTCCGCTGATTTGAATTGAATATCGGAAACCCTGAAGTTCTTGATCGCGAGATCCTTGTGCAAAGCGTACTTCGGGGCCAGCAGCGAACGCCTTCACTTCACTGCTGACCGCAAATTATGGGCCAATGTCTCTGCTGACTTATATATTTGCTTGAACAAATTATCATTTGGTGAACTGGTTTGTTTTTCACTTGAGTCTGATGGTGTGAAGGAGCTGAAGTAACATGCACAGTTGCATGACAAGCATGCTGAAATTCCCAAGCTAATGCCTGTGGGCTGAATTGTCCTGTGTGTGGGCATGAAGGCTCTTTCGGTAATAACTAGGGCTAACCATGATAGTTATTGCAGAACTATAAGAATGCTGACTGCTGCACGCTCATTTGCTAATTTTAACATCAATGGTAGGTTAAGCCATGAATGGAATGGAATGTGCAACAATGCAAATTAAAATTCTTATTAAGCTTGATAGTTCTTAATGAGTGTTGCTTAATGTGCATTGGTAGAAAATTTCAGGGTACAGCAGCTTCAAATTTTATCAAAACAGTTCATGAAAGAACAGAAAATTGGGCTTCAAAACCCATTTATCTACAATTCCCTAGCTAAATTAGCCCCAAAATTGGAGCACATTTATTAAATGAAATGAGTTACTGAGGAATGTAGAAAGTACTTGAAAGAGTGTCTTGTTTGAAGGTGGCCTAAGCTGTAGGTCTACAAAGAATGGTCTAGGATTGAGATGGAGATACATCACTAGAAAAAATGACTGCTGCTGAAAGTGGTCATACTTTTCTACATCATTAACACATTTGCATTAAATTCCTGTTGATGCTATTTTAACATAAGTATTAATTATTATTTTAATCAGGTTAATGACTGATAAGATAGTTTAGGCAAAATTTTAATGCAAATGCATTGACTAGTGCACTAAAAATAGAATACAAAGGAAATTAAGCCCCTATGGATGCAAGGGAGAGCAAGGCATCAAGCCATGGACTCTGTTAATCTCTTTTTGGGTATTTCAATTTACCGAGCAACCTCCATCACCACACTGCAATCATTCATTGTCCCAACTTTTGCACAACAAAACCTTGCACAAGACGTCGAAACTACATAATGCTCAAGAGGCGCTGCACGCGACTGCACCCAAATGAATTGACCTCCAATGACAATGTGAAGTCAGTTAATATAAATATTTTTTTAGCTTTCCTGCTGCACTATTCGCTGGGAGAAACGCATTCATTGGGGTCCAGAATGCTGGCACCTGTGCTGCTGGCTGCACTTACAGCACCATCTTTCTTTTGTGAAGACAGTGGGGACCTAAGTCCTCTTGCAGGATTTGGCTGAGGGAGGCCACAAAAGAGGAAGGAAGGAATGGAGACCTTAGATAGGTACCCTCTGAAGCTCCCACTCTAAATGGACCATCAGAGTCTCAGACACCCCAGGTGCATTATGCGGCTCCGGCTTCATTTGCTTGGGGGCCAGATGAGCCTTACATATATTTACTGTGTAGGCTTTATGCACCGATTATGGAGTTGTAGTTTATTATGGAGCATGGAGCACATCTGGTGCTGAATAGGCTTCAGTGTTCGATAACATGGGGCACTCAAGATCACAAAATTGGCCGCAATGTCACTTTAGTTATTCCTATTGTACATGTCTACATTCTTTGCATAGGATATTGATGCAGCATACGTGCAAGACCAACATTTGGGAATTCTTGATTATCTGCCAATTTCCATTGCTCACCAGGGGAATAGGGCCCCTCCATTATGGCAGATGGCGGAAGTTCCACTGCACATTCTGTTGCTTCTTCTATAAAAATGCCAATTCTGTGTCATGTTGCTGTGCCAATAAGACATTGCATAGCATCTGTAAACATATATTTAACTAGTTTGTCTCCCATAGCATTGCTCACAATCAAAAATAAAAATTAAATTTTTTAGTCTCTCTTTTCATATAACTGGTTAGTGCTTCTCATCCTCTTTCTCATATTTTGTCTCCTTTGTCTGTCTTTCTGTTTGTCTTCCACTCTTTCTTCCCCTTCTCTTTCTTTCTCTCTCTGGCTTTGAGACACAAAAAGTAGAAAATGTGAGCATTCTGGGTTGGGCTTACTTAAAACTCAAATCATACCTAATGAATAAAATTAATTGTAAAATCAAAATAATTATAAAATCCTAACTGAAAAAAAGCCTCTGGTTGTATAAATGGAATGAAATTTAGCAATTGCTAGACAACCTCACACAGCTTTTAAAGTGCACAAACTAGCAGGAAGCAGCTCGGGGTAAAGACTATTGGCAGATAACACAGCTGAGGAAAGAGACTTGAAGAGATACTAGACATTGCCTTCCCTGGTCAAGAATTGTGAGACGATTTCCCCACTGGCTCCTACGCTGGTGCAACTTCAGTGGGGTGAAGAACCCTCTGCCCACCCCATGCCTGGGCCACTGACCTTGGGCTAATGTCCTGAGGTACAGGCTGGTGAGACTCCCACCTGCGGGAAGGATGCCACACCATCAATTACACTCCCTTAGGGACCATTAAAATTTAAATCCTGTCCTGCACACCACAATATCTAAACATGTTGACTTTAAGGCTAAAGTTTTGTTTACAATGCCCTGCAACCAGATAGCCTTTCTGCACAGTTCAGTAAAGTCATCCTAAAGTGCTGTTTGGCTGATTTGTCATCCCATTGAGAGGCTGCCCCTATGGAGGATCCTTGTTGTGATTGCTCCTCCTTAAGTTGTGCACCAAGTAATGTTTGCAGTTTGAGACAGTGATTAAAATAAGTGCTGAAGTTGACTATTACTGTATTTTGTTTATTTTTACTATGTAAAATATTAATATTGCTACAGTATAATATCACTGGTTAAGCGAACACTTTTTGCCATTTCTGCTCCAGTGCTCTTTTCCCTCAGTTCTGTGAGACTTGTTTCCATTTCAGATTAATATTTAAGAAATGTTGAAGTATTGGCTGACATGCAGCCTTTTATCCTGCACTTTCACATCCTGGTCTATTCTGGCAAATATGCCGTGTCTTTATTCTTCATTCTCTGCTCTTTTTTTCCCTTAATGTATGCATTTAATTCATAAAAAATCAGTTGAATCGAGTAGTTTCCTTTATATTTATTGAATATAAGTAATCATAGATGGTTTAAAAAATATAGATTGATTTCTGATTTTAAAAATTCCTTTAAGACTGCATTACAGTAAGGGTTAATGACTTCCTATAGTTGCATAAATCACATCTGATTTGTATTTAGTAGAAATCTTATGGAAAATTTGTGACTAATGATTACTGTAAGAAGTATTAAATCCTACTTTGAATGCTGATGCACAGATATTTACTGCACAAAAATGCAGAAAGTGGCAGCCTAGCTTATTTTGGTCAGCTCCACTCCTGATTAATTGGTGTCCTCATTACAATGGACTAATCCATTACAACTGGGTTTAATTCAATGAGGAAAACTCAGAGCAGCAGTGATTATGTTAGAGCAGCATTGCCATCAAATAGTGTGTCCTTTATAAGTGGTCAATGTGTAGAAAGATTCCAGCTGAATGTTAGTTCAGCTCAATCACACCGTTAGATTCAATCATTCTTCCCAGCTTGCTCCCCCGATGATGTTAACAACACCCACCTTTTAAACAAAAATATCACAGAGGCCAAAACAAAAATACAGCAAGCGGCAAAAGGATGTTAAGATTGATCATAAGTACTTATAACTGCTTGATTTTTAAAATAAGTGCAGATGGTAATACTTCTTTAATCTTGTTCACTTTGAGGCTATCAACTTGCTTTTGTTGTGAATTTGCCACCAATTCAAATAAAAATAGACAGCATAAATCTCTTAGCGTCATTTACTCTGATCAAACTCCTGCCATAGGCTTTCATGCTAACAAATAGCTCAGAAAATAATAGATGCAATACAGACGGTTGTAAAAGACTGATTAGTGTTTGTGCTGCTCAGCTGCAGGCAGTAATTGAATACTATCCCAAATCATGTTCTGTGTAATGCACACTGGTAAGAATGTTGAGTATAGATCTTCTGATCCAAATTGAATTAGATCCTCAGTGTAAATTGGATCGTAATCCACATTGACATTACTGATGAAAGAGAATAATGCTGGAAATTCACAACAGGCCAGTCAACATCTGAAAGAGAAAACAAAGGTGGGGTCATTTTAATCAGCAGGAAACTGACAGGATTGGATCGACCGGCCATTTTCCACCCCGCCTGATTTAACCTCCCACTGACTTCACTCGGGCAGCGGTGTAAAACGGGCAGCTGACCTGATCCTGGCAGTTTCCCGTTGGGCAGGTTAGGTTAAAATTACCACCAAAATGTTAGAACAGAACGTCACACCCAAGACAGTAACGGGCCTTCTTTGTGCAGATGCTGGCTTATGTTGCTGTGCTATTTTCAGATTTTCCAGTACTCATGGTTTTTCATTTCATCTTAGCCTGCTACTGTATTGGTGAACTGCCTTTTAGAAACACAAACCATTTTTGAGGCCCAAAGAGCAGAGAGCGTTTAATACTACGAAACTAAGAGTTCATTGTAATAGAATTCAGCATCTCAGAAAGTGCAGTTGCTTGAGTTGTTCACAACAGATAGTATTACACTGGTATTATGGTTAAGAACCCGTCTGTTTTTAATGAGTGAGATCAAGTACATGATGAAAGCTCCATTCACTTAATCCCATGAGTTTTAAAATAGAGCAGAGTTCTTAGCACAGTGCCAACTTATTCCTCCATCACATCTGATTGGTTGGCTGTCATTTTAATGTCATGGGGCCATTGTTGAGAGCTGCGAAGAATATCACAGCATCGGGAATAATGACTGCTGATGGGCATTACCCAGACACTGCCTGAGTAAAGGTCATCTATAAATTGCTTTGTGGCAGATTTATGCATCTGTTCACTGGAAAGATACAGTCTGTGAGCATAAAAATCCCATAAAATACCAGATTCCAAAATAGCATCTTGTATGAGAATTTCCATCAGATGTGTGGGGGGCGGGGGTCGGTGTCAAGGTTTTTTGTGCCCATGCTTCCAAAAACTAATCGCAATTATTGCAGGTTAATAGGTTTTTAAAAAGTGTATACAAGTTGAAAAGAAAATTATATAAAAAGAGAAAGGCAGATCGCTTGATCCTTTGGGGGTTATTGGCCTTGAAATTATGTTTTGGGATACTGGTGTATAAATGCTTAATGCTTTCGTCTAAAATTCCTCTCCACGAAAAAAAGTGGAGGCATTAATCCATTTATTTTGAACAGGTTAATATCTCTGCTAAAATGTCAGAGAGAGTAATTTCAGACAGATGCTTTAACTAATGTCCCGGAATGTAATTTTAAGGTCATTGTTTTTTCTGTATCCATTGAACTGTATCAGCCAAGTTTAGCTATGACAGCAGAAAAGAGAAAGAATATGCATTTATATACCATCTTTCATTTCCACAAGAGTTTCAAAGTGCTACACAGTCAATGAATTACTTTTAAAGAGCAGTCACTGTTATATAGGTAATCATGACAGCCAATTTGTACACAAAAATGTCCTACAAACAGCAAATGCATAAATGAGTAAATAATGGCCCGAAAATTAGACCTAATACGCGAGAGTACGCACTGTGTACTCTCGCGTTTTAGGTCTCCAATTGCCGGTTTCCAGCATGCACTGCGCATGCGCGGGAAACCGGCACTTCGTGAATTCAAAAGGGGGCGGTTCCTAGGTGAACCGCGTGCGCACTACAGGCTGCGCGCACGCAGTGCACTTAGTGCTTTGAACGCGCAGGTAAGCATGGAAGTTTTTACGCATAAAGAAAGGAGGCGTAAGACCCTCTTTTAACAAGGTAAGTAGTTAATTAAGTATTATTTTAAATTTTTTTCAACAGGTTTATCTTTTTTAGAGACTTTAAAGAAAGGTAAGTTTATTTTTATAACTTTTAAAAAGATTTTAAATTTTTTCAAAAATTTAATTTTTTGTTTAAAGTGGTTAATTTATTTAACTATACTTATTTTATTAATGTGATGGCTTTTTTTAAAATTTAATTGAGGTTTAGCTGTTCTTTTGGGGGGTATATTATTCATAGCTTTGACAGGTCTTCCTGTCAAAACTATGAATGAAAGATGGTGTGCTGCCATTGGCTCTAACTGAATCACGTGATCCCAGAGCTTGCACGAATTAATTGCGTCTCTGGGTCACGCAAGCACTGCAGAGCTGCAGCCTTGAAACTAAAGTTTGTGTGGGCCCGGAGGAAAAAGGTAGGTGCGGAGTGAGATATCGCGGGGAAGCCTTACCCCCGCGTCAACACTCAGTCTTTAATTTCTGGGCCAATCTGTTTCTGGTGGTGTTAGGGGGAGAGATGTTGGCCACAACATCAGCAGAACTCCCAAGATCCACAAACAGGACTGCCCTGGAAGACCCATCGTTTCAGCCTGTTCTTGCCCCATGGAACTTATCTCTTCCTATCTCAACTCTATTTTTTCTCCCCTTGTCCAGTCTCTTCCCACCTACATTCGCGACTCTTCCGACGCCCTCCGTCACTTTAACAGTTTCCAGTTTCCTGGCCCCAACCGTCTCCTTTTTACTATGGACATCCAATCCCTCTACACCTCCATCCCCCACCAGGATGGCCTGAGGGCGCTCCGCTTCTTCCTTGAACAGAGGCCCAACCAGTCCCCATCCACCACCACCCTCCTCCGCCTGGCTGAACTTGTTCTCACATTGAACAACTTCTCCTCTGACTCCACTCACTTCCTCCAAATTAAAGGTGTTGCTATGGGAACCCGCATGGGCCCTAGCTATGCCTGCCTTTTCATGGGATATGTGGAACATTCTTTGTTCCAGTCCTACTCAGGTCCCCTCCCTCACCTCTTTTTCCGATACATCGATGACTGTATCGGTGCCGTTTCCTGCTCTCGCCCTGAATTAGATAAGTTCATTCACTTTACTTCCAATTTCCACCCTTCCCTCACCTTCACATGGTCCATCTCCAACTCTTCTGTTCCCTTCCTTGACTTCGCCGTCTCCATTTCTGGCAATCGGCTTTCGACAAACATCCACTACAAGCCCACTGACTCCCACAGCTACCTGGACTACACTTCCTCCCACCCCGCTTCCTGTAAGGACTCTATTCCATTCTCCCAGTTTCTCCGTCTCCGCTGCGTCTGTTCTGACGATGCCACCTTCCATACCAGTGCTTCCGACATGTCTTCCTTTTTCCTCAACCGAGGATTCCCCTCTACTGTGGTTGACACGGCCCTTGACCGTGTCCGTTCCATTTCCCGCACTTCTGCTCTCACCCCTTCCCCTCCCTCCCAGAACCATGATAGGGTTCCCCTTGTCCTCACCTTTCACCCCACCAGCCTCCACATTCAACGGATCATCCTCCGCCATTTCCGCCACCTCCAACGTGATCCCACCACCAAACGCATCTTCCCCTCACCTCCCCTTTCAGCATTCCGAAGGGACCGCTCCCTCCGCGACACCCTGGTCCACTCCTCAATCACCCCTAACAGCCCTTCCCCTTCACCTGGCACCTTCCCGTGCAAGCGCAGGAGATACAACACATGCCCTTTTACCTCCTCCCTTCCCACTGTCCAGGGCCCCAAACACCCCTTCCAGGTGAAACAGCGATTTACTTGTACTTCTTGCAATTTAGTATACTGTATTCGCTGCTCACGATGCGGTCTCCTCTACAGTGGGGAGACCAAACGTAGATTGGGCGACCGCTTTGCGGAACTCCTCCGTTCAGTCCGTAAGGGTGACCCTGAGCTTCCGGTCGCCTGTCACTTTAATTCACCGCTTCACTCCCACTCTGATCTCTCTGTCTTCGGCCTATTACATTGTTCCAATGAAGCTCAACGTAAGCTCGAGGAACAGCACCTCATCTTTCGATTAGGCACTTTACAGCCTTCTGGACTCAACATTGAGATCAATAATTTCAAACTATAACCCCTGCCCCCATTTTTCATGCTGTATGATTTTGCCAGTCCCATTTGCAACATTTTATCTTTCCTGCCTCTTACAAAAGCACAGTATGTTCCTTCAATTTCTTCCCCCCCCCCCCCCCCCCCCCCCACCACCCTGTCTCTGCATATGCTTAATATCTGTTACATCTCCAGCTTATTCCAGTTCTGATGAAGGGTCCCAGACCTGAAACGTTAACTCTGTTTCTCTCTCCACGGATGTTGCCTGGCCTGCTGAGTGTTTCCAGCGTTTTCTGTTGTTATAGCAGAACTCCCTGCTCTTCTTTGAATAGTGCCAAGGGATATTTTACGCCCACCTTGATAGGCAGACTGAACATCTGTATAATGTTCCATCCAGAAGACAGTACATCTGACAATGCAACATTCCCTCAGTGCTGAAATGTCCTCCTAGATTATGTGCTTGTCCATAGTGAGCCTTTAACTAATGACTTTATAGAACCTGGGGGCTAAAAATTCGGGGGCTTAACTCCATACGCTATCGGCAAAAAATGGCGAAAAGAGGGCAGCTGCCGCTCTTTCGCCAACTGAGGCCGGGTCCCGCAGCATCCTCCATTATCGTAGGCCCAGTAGAGCTACCGTTAAGAGGTATCGCCCGGGAAAGAAAAAATAGCAGACTGGTGACGTCGGATGAGTTCAGCGCTGGGTCTTAAGCACGCCAGCTGAACCCAGCGTGCAAACAGACTCACAGAGGCGCTGTCAGCACCTCTTAAAGGGACACGCACATCTTTCAGGTAAGTTTGCATTTAAGCTTTTAGACTGAGTTTTAAAATTTTTTTACTGAAATAGTGGCTTGCTGCAATAGATGTTAAAGTTTTTTAAGTGCATAGGGAGTGCTGCTGGATGCTTGCAACGCATCGGATGGTTAAGGAAGGCCTCTGAGAAGACAGAAAATGCTGCAAATACTCAGCAGGTCAGGCAACATCTGTGGAGAGAGAAACAGAGTTCATGTCTCCGGTCTGACCTGCTGAGTATTTCCAGCATTTTATGCTGTCATTTCAGATTTACAGCATCGCTTGCAGACCGAAGAGGAAGACACCGAAGAGGAAGACACCGAAGAGGAGTAAGCAGAAGGAAAGATGCAACCCAGACAGCCCCTTTCTGGCCGGGGTATCCATAGAAACATAGAAGATAGGAGCAGGAGTAGGCCATTCGGCCCCTCGAGCCTGTTCCGCCATTTAATGAGATCATGGCTGATCAGCCAAATTCAGTACCCTGTCCCTGCTTTCTCCCCATATCCCTTGATCCCTTTAGACTTAAGAAATATATCTAACTCCTTCTTGAATATATTTAATGAATTGGCCTCAACTGCCTTGTGTGGTAGAGAATTCCACAGGTTCACCACTCTCTGGGTGAAGAAATTCCTCCTCATCTCAGTCCTAAATGGCTTACCCCTTATCCTTAGACTGTGACCCCTGGTTCTGGACTCCCCCGCCATCGGGAACATCCTTCCTGCATCTAGTCTGTCTAGTCCTGTTAGAATTTTATAAGTTTCAATGAGATCCCCTCTCATTCTTCTGAACTCTAGCGAATATAAGCCTTATCGACCCAATCTCTCCTCATACGTCATTCCTGCCATCCCAGGTATCAGTCTGGTGAATCTTCGCTGCACTCTCTCCATGGCAAGAACATCCTTCCTCAGATAAGGCGACCAAAACTGCACACAATACTCCAGGTGTGGTCTCACCAAGGCCTTGTACAATTGCGGCAAGACATCCTTGCTCCTGTACTCAAATCGTCTTGCTATGAAGGCCAACATACCATTTGCCTTCTTAACCGCCTGCTGCACCTGCATGCTTACCTTCAGCGACTGGTGCACAAGGATACCCAGGTTTCGTTGCACTTCCCCTTTTCCCAATCTATTGCCGTTCAGATAATAATCTGTCTTCCTGTTTTTGCCACCGAAGTGGATAACCTCGCATTTATCCACATTATACTGCATTTGCCATGCACCTGCCCAATCACCCAACCTGTCCAAATCATCCTGGAGTTTCTCTGCATCCTCCTCACAGCACACACGCACAACTAGCTTTGTGTCGTCTGCAAACTTGGAGATATTACATCTAGTTCCCTCGTCTAGATCATTAATATATATTGTGAATAGCTGGGGTCCTAGCACCGATCCCTGCGGTACCCCACTAGTCACTGCCTGCCACTCGGAAAAAGACCCGTTTATTCCAACTCTTTGCTTTCTGTCTGCCAACCAGTTCTCTATCCAAGACAGTACCTTACCCCCAATCCCATGTGCTTTAACTTTGCACGCTAATCTCTTATGCGGGACCTTATCAAAAGCCTTCTGAAAGTCCAAATACACCACATCCACTGGTTCTCCCTTATCTATTCTACCAGTTACATCCTCAAAAAATTCCAGTAGATTAGTCAAGCACGATTTACCTTTTGTAAATCCATGTTGACTTTGTCCGATCCTGTCACTGTTTTCCAAGTGCTCTGCTATTACATCTTTTATAATGGACTCTAGCATTTTCCCCACTACCGATGTCAGACTTACCGGTCTATAATTCCCCGTTTTCTCTCTACCACCTTTTTTAAATAGTGGGGTTACATTAGCTATCCTCCAATCCATGGGAACTGTTCCAGAGTCTATAGAATTTTGGAAGATGACCAGCAATGCATCTACTATTTCTAGGGCCACTTCCTTAAGTACCCTAGGATGTAGATTATCAGGCCCTGTTATCGGCCTTCAATCCCATCAATTTCCCTAACACCATTTCCCTACAAATACTGATTTCATTCAATTCCTCCCTCTCATTAGACCCTCTGTTCCCCAACATCGCTGGGAGGTTATTTGTGTCCTCTTTGTGAAGACAGAACCAAAGTATGCATTTAATTGGTCTGCCATTTCTTTGTTCCCCATTATAAATTCCCCTGATTCTGACTGCAAGGGACCTACGTTTGACTTCACCAATCTTTTTCTCTTCACATATCTATAGAAGCTTTTACAGTCAGTTTTTATGTTCCCTGCAAGCTTACTCTCATAATCTATTTTCCCCCTCTATCCACCGTCAACCCTTTGAGTAACATTCCCCAATCCATCCTAACCAACTCGTGCCTCATACCATCGCAGTTTCCTTTATTTAAATTCAGGACCCTAGTCTCTGAGTCAACTACTTCACTCTCCATTTTAATGAAGAATTCTATCATATTATGATCGCTCCTCCCCAAGGGGCCTCGCACAACCAGATTGCTAACTAATCCTTTCTCATTACATAATACCCAGTCTAAGATGGCCTGATGGCATCATCCGCCTGCAGTACCCATGACCACAACCTCAATTCCCATTTCAACATTAGCCCTGCACCTTACCTTCCCTCTGTTACTGACCATCACAGCATCCACAATGCTGAAGTAAAAGCCACCAGAAAGCAAACTTTCCAATCCAACTTTATACATCTATCCATCCAATATGACGTCAAGAAATGCATTCTTTTAGTGACTGTCTTGTGTGTGACTTTGCCTAGCCTACTGATGTCACGCATTGCTACCCCAGTGGCTGTAGCATGGCTGGTGGAAGGCTGCTGACTTTCAGTGGGGGACACTGCAAATGGCCTTGCTGGTCGACCTTGAGGAGCTGGTGGCTGGGAGTGTCAAATCATGTGACGGTGTTTCTTCTTCTTCTTCTTCTTCTTCTTCTTCTTCACTCTCCTCTCCTTCTTTGCCAACCACTGGTTGGGCAAACTGCATTTCTTGGGTGTGTGAAATGAGGAAGGCACGAGGGTGGAGTTGCGGTGAGGGGAGGGCGGGAAAGCCGGAAAGCAAGAGGTGCATGCCAGAAGGAGGATAACGTATGAGGATACCAGCACCTTGTATCCTTTCTGCCCTGCCACTGGCCAAGGGCTTAGCCATGCCCTGGCCAAGAATGGCCTGCACCGTTTCCTCCAAGGGGGTGAGGTCAGGCTAGGAATGGGAGATGTGCCTCATGATTGGTACAGATTGTTGGTAGGTGAGTGATTGGGGTTGGCGGGGGGGGGGGGGGTTGTGGGCGGTAGAGTCATGCTTTGAGCAGTGTGTGAGGCTAGTGATCCAGTTGGTAGGACACGGCTTTTGAAGATGCATTCACTGACATTGACCAGTGGTCTGAGATCATGAAGCTTCTTTGGGCACTGGAGCCAGGTGGTGGGGGTGACACTGCTGGCAGTGATGGCCTCAGTGATGTAGTCCCACATTATTCTTTCTGGCGGGCTTCCTGGCCCCTGTAGGTAGAGGACCTTTCTTGCGGTGTTCACCCCCTGCACAAAGCTGGAGTGCTGCATGCGAGACCCTGGGTACCCCTTCCCTGGCTTGCTGAGCCATTTGTGTTAGTGCTGAAGCACTTTTCCCATTTTTTGAGTTTCAGGAGGGAATTCAGCTTTAAGTACTGAAAACTCCCATTTGTAACTTGTAATGTTACTTTTTTTTTAAAAAGGCAGTAAGGGCTTAAAACAGCATTTTCACTTCATTTTAATTTTTATTAGTTCTGCCATGTGGGACCTTGTCAAAAGCCTTTCTAAAATCCATGTAGACTACATTAAACGTGCTACCCTCATCGACTTTCTGACTTAGAAGCGAGAGTGCTACCTCTGAGTCCAATTGACAGTAAAAGATTCTCATGATCAAATGCGAAGGTCTGACTGCTTTTCATACCCTAATATTGCTGAGACTTGTTACTGTTATTCTTCGTGAGACTACCAGTATCTGTGACAAGCCCAGAAGTTGATAAAAAACTTATGGAGCTGTAGCTAATGCAAAAATGTATACAGTTCTTTTACGGAAGTCCATGGTATGGTTCAATAATAACTTTCAAATGGACATTGGATATATATTGAAAAAGGAAAAAATTTCAGGGCTATGGGAAAAGAGCAGGGGAGTGGGACTAATTGGATAGCTGTTTCAGAGAGCCGGCACAGGCACAATAGGCTGAATGACCTCCTTCTGTGCTGTTTGATTCTATGGTTTTGGTATTTAAATGACAAACCAACAACCTGGGCATTAGAATTAGTGCCTGCTAGTCAGCCAACTGAATCATTCCATTTTAGTCAACTATTCTTCAGTGATCCTAGATAAGTATTCTAGGCCACAAGTAAGGGCAATACAATTGGTCTTGGTGCTCCTTGCTAGGGAGGTTAAAATTGTCCCTGGGTGCCACTCCTGATTGCTATATTTTGATCCATGCTGGAAAGTCTGACTTTGGTGCAGAGAGGAAAATTGGGCAAGGAGGATCACGTGCCCATAGCTGAGTTTACATTAGTTTAAATTTTTACAAGTGTGTAATCCTCCCCCACTTGATTTTCCTCTCCGTGCGCCACACAGACAATGGTTTATACACAGGTAAAGACAGAGATTTATTCCAGTGACTTTGGGAGAGGAGAGGGGGGAAAAAATGTCAGTGGAATCAGGAGGGGGATAAATGCCGCTCATCATCACTCAGTAATTCCTACTGCAAAGCATATGTGTGGACAGTCGGTGAGGGCAGGATCCCTTTAGGCTAACAACGGAATAGTTTGCTGATGTTCCCTCACTAGGCTTACACTTGGAGAATGGCCACTTGACCAAGGTACCAGAGGAGAGACTTGAGATACTGGGACTATTTCCACTGACGCAGAGAAGGCTAAGAGGAGATTTAATAGAAGTTTTTAACAGAGTGAGTAGTAGCTCGAAAATTTAGTCAATAGTACATACTTCAAGCATTATGTTAATTAAATTTGTACCTATTTTTCAGAGAAAAAAGATTAGTACAGTATGTGATAAATATAGAATCTACAATGTAAATTAAAGATGTGAGAGAGGGAGAAAGCAAAAGCACAGATGCACATTCAATGCATTGTTTGCAAATTTCAATTTTATCTGTGATTTGTTTGAAAATTCAAGTGTGTAATACTTGCATTTCCAAGTAGCTTGTGACATGGGACCTAGACCTAACACCCATATACAAGTAAATATAGATCTGTCTTGATCAAACGTCATTAAGTATCAGCCACTGCTTGTACAGAAATTACTGGAACAAATATACAAGGTCTTCCAATTTAAATATATTTAAGGTGAAATTGGTCCAGGTGGAAAACGGAGCCAAAAATGACCAATTTCGGGATACAGCGTTCTGCACCTGGTCTGCGGCTGCGTTACAGGTGCTGCCATATTGGTAAATGTGGCTTTGCATATGTTAATGAGAGGTCCAACGCTTGTTTAATGACCTTTCTTGGAAAATTATTGCCACTGAGCGGAGCAGGTGCTGAACCTATGCTCAGTTCCTTGGGTCCTAATGTGCCCTAACCAGCGGTCCGTAAAGGGACTGCAGGAGCCCGCCTCCATTTTATTCAGTATATTACTTTTATGTGGAGCCATGGGGAGAGCAGAAGTATTCCTCCCGGCTTCACAGAACTACTGCGGGTCAGTGCCGGCCTGCTCTAGCCCCACTTCCGTTCTCCTACCCCCCAGGACACACCTTAGGGTCACTGCTGTCGAGGGATCTAGCTCAAATCGGTCCCGCGGTGATTGGTGAGCTGCCTTTGGAAGTGCAACAGGCGTCAGCAGCTCGTTTCGATTAGTAAGATGAGGTACTCGGTTTGCGGCGCGCACTCAGAGCCCAAAATCTGCCTAGACCAATTTCTAGCTTATCATATAGCGAGATACATTAGATGGGGAGGGGATAGACTAAGACTTGCATAGGAGAGTTTGAACATCATTAAAAAAAAATGGACATCTTAGCATGACTGACCAATTGTGGCAGGAATCCCATAACTTGGGGATCCATTTAGAGAATTAGGGCCGAATTTACCTCTTGAAATCCGTCTGTTTTCAGGCAGTCCTGGAGTATTGTTCTGGTGAAAATGGAGCAGGAAGGCCTACCACTTAATCTCTGTCCTAAATTTGGCCGGAGACATTTTCCCCGACCCCCCACCCCGACCCCCACCACCCCACCCCTCGTCACTGCCACTTACGTGGCTGCTTGGCCATCCTCATGAATATGATGGTGATGGAACAGGGTTCAAGACTCTGGTAGATTTCCCACTGTTCCCACCTCTGAACGGCTGATGGAGGAGAAGAACCAAAGAAAGGAGGCAGTGCGAGGACTGTGATGGCGGGAGGCAGGAGCACTGTCTGAAAGGAAGGCAATGGCTACCTCTCCCTTTCCTAAACTATCCAAATGGTCGATTGTTGGCTGCTGGGATTATTCAGAGCCACTTCAACATTTACTGCTGGCACATTTAGATTTCTTCTTTCCCCTTTTAAATCTTATCCTGCCCATTGTAGGTGCTGCAGTGTAAAGGAATGAGCCATACCTATTCAGAAAAATACACCATCCTATGAACAGAATTCTGACTTTATTAAAATATGACAAACTGGATTTAAAAATCTAAAAGCCTCAACGACACAAAGCTGTAAATACAGGCTTCTGAGATAAGATGAGTCACAAAGCTGTAAACACCATACAAGCTTTTGAAATGGGAATTTGTTGTAAATACTAAAACAATGGCCCTATTGAAGAAGCAAAGAGGAGTTTCCAAGAAGTCTGCAGTTTGGATCCAACACAATAGCTATACCCAGTTTAAAGTGTTAAAAACTAACACTTCGAACAGAAACACAGAACATTAAAAAACCATGTGTCTTTGTAAAAGTAACATCAAATGAAAGACAGGAAACATAAGTTTGTAATATAACCAATTGAGATGGCTGGGGAAACAATCAAGTACTCGGTTGAAGTGTTTTTGATTTACATATTGTAAAAGGTACAAACAGAAGACTTTGTAAATATTACATCAATAGATGCATCAAGCAATCACATTGTTTATGTGTTGAACTTGGAACACACGGAGACAGAAGTCTGGCTTACAAGCAGTTAAAGTGATTTAAGAATTCAATAGAAAACCTTCGTAAGAATGGCATCAAATAGATAAATCTGTTATAACCATTTTTTATGATAAGGTTTGAACACCTAAAGATAGAGACAGAATTCTGCAAGTTAACAGCTGAACTGACAGTAAGATTAGAAAGAAGTCAACAGAAAATATGACTGGCGATAATTAGCTTACATCAGCAGAAAAGTTCAAAGAATATGCCACTGCAAAAAGAGTATAAAATATAGAGCTTTCAGATAGCAAGTCAGAAGTCGCTGGAAGGGGCAAGCGATTCTCAACTTCAGAGGCAGGCTCTGTAAGTTTTTAACTCTTTGAGTCTCGGGGATCAAAAGGTACTTTTATTTGATTTTGGTGGATATTCTGGATTAAGAATAAGTAGAAGTGTGGAAATGTAACGAAATTAAGATTTGAGAATAAGGTTCTGTGATAAGAAATGTAAACTATTTGTATTTTGCACTGTTAAAGTTGCGATTGAATCACCAACTGTTAGCTGCATGTCGGTTCTTTAATAAATCTATATATTTTTAGAATTGCCTCACATAGTATTTCTGTATCAAACTCGCCAACTCAATTTCTGTACACTCTTTTGTGAGGAGTTGCAGAATTCTGGGGGGGTTTTCCGGATCCTCATAATATCCAGAAGGTTACAGTCTAGTTAAACTTATTAAAAGTGCTATCTGGAGGACGGTAACATCTTCAAGTCGTTTCTTTCCTTTAGGGAGAGATAGTCTGAACCTTTAGACCCAATTAAGCATCTCTAGGATTCGGCTATCTCTAACTTTAGTTGAAGGTGAACGTCTGGGGAATACGCCTGATCTGGGGTAGCCCGAGAAGGGCTAGGACTAGTAATTATCCCTTCAGCAGCAAGTGCCCAGATGCAAGCACTGCAACTTGTTTCTCCCCCACAGTGATGGACTCCCTCTGAAGAGCGGAAAGTCCCAACTCACCACTGACAGTGATACCATCCTTAAGGAAAATCTCCCACTCCTTGACATACTACAGTGAGGGTTTCAGTCTGAAACATCTACTACTAAGGACAGACCCAGACATATGTAGAGTGTCTACTTGTATAATTGCTGGAAACATTTGGTTTACCACTGAGTGGGTGTGATAAGCTCTATGTAGGGATTTATAATTGTACATTCAATTTAAATCCCTTCATCTTTTTTTTCAGATGGAGACTAAATGAGCCACTTTCAACATATCCTCCCACTCCTCATCCAGTGACTCTCTGTTTATAATATCTTTCCTATTTCTGTCTAAGGCATGAAGTGATAACTGTGTACATACTAATAAAGACCTGGTACAAAGCTCTACACTATACTTGTTGTGCGTAGGTATGATCCAAGAGGTCCACCACTGGGGTATGAGATATGAGTGAAGATTGCAGTATTAGTTTTATCTTTGAAGAAGTTGTGTAACTGATCTAAAAGTGGAAGCTTTGTACACTCTCAAAGGGGACAAGAAAATCATCCATTAAAAGAATCCTTCTACAATGACATCCTGAAAGTACCAGATGTAGAGCAGAGAGTCTGTAGTCTCAGGATGGAACAGGTGTGAGTCGATATCCTGGAGGAGATCTCACTCTATAGGGGTTTAGTGTGATCTGTAGCTCCTGAGTTTTGCTGCAATTTTTGTGTTGACCCAAAACAACTTTACATCAACAGCAACTTACATTTAAGCAGCTCCTTTGACACTGAAAAATGTCCCAAGGTACTTCAGAGGGGGACGGTAAAATAGATGTTGAGCCAAAGAAGGAGATATTAGGAGGGTTGGACAAAATGTTCTTAAAGGAGAAGAAGGAGGTAAAGAGGTAGAGTGGTTTAGGGAGGGAATTCTAGAGGGTGGAGCCCCGGCAGGTGATAGCATGGCTGCCAATGATAGGGCAAAGGGAGGAGGAACAGCACAAGAGGCTGGAATCAGATGAATAGAGAGGTGTGGGGGAGGGTTGTAGCACTGAAGGAGGTTCCAGAGATCGGGAGAGGCAAGGTCACAAATGGATTTAAATATAAGGGTGAGAATTTTAAATTTTAAATTTTGGAGGACCGGGAACCAATGTAGATCAGCGAGGACAGGAGTGACGGGTGAGTCGGACTCAGTGCTGACAGCAGATTTTTGGATGAGCTGAAGTTTACATACAGTGGACAATGAGAGATCAGCCAAGAGAGCATTGGAATAGTCACGTGTGGAGGTGACAAAGGCTTGGAGGTGCAAAAGTGGTAGTATAAATTCAGCCTTAATATCACACCACATTGTATTTACCTCTTAAACCATCAGAGGAATTCCATTGCCTCCATTATGCCCCCAGTGTCCTTCCTCCACTCTCTCCAGTGTAGATTGGGCAGCATGCTTTTCGCAAGCTCCTGACCTGACCTCAGCCGAATCTGGCTGTATCTCCAGCTTCAGCTCATTTAAATTCAAATGCCAGGTGGGACCACTGACTGATAATCAGCACTTTCTGCAAATCGAGGGAGGGAAGTTATATGCTACTGCAAGCCTTAAAGGCTTAGTGTGAATTGCCAGCATTTCTTTGGTCTATTACCATCTGTCAGAAACAGCAGTTAGATGGCCTCAAACCCAACGTGAAGCCCTTGAGATAAGTAGGAGTTGCTAGCTGCCCCTTTACAGATGCTCAAATCTGAAGAGGGAGCTCTGCAACCTCTACTGCTGAGTTTGCCTGAGCAGCTATTGTGGAAGGCGGCTGCCAAGTGGAATCCCTGCGAAATGATGCGAGAGGCATTGTGGCACTCCCACATCATTTGCAGGTGATTTAAACGCTCCCGCTTGTTTCAGATGGGTCCTTCCACCTTCTGGATGCCCAATGAAATATACATCAAGCACAAACAAAGTGGGGACCCAGCTTTAGAGGCCTCTGCCCCTTCGTTCCCATAACACCCCGGAAACTGGTGGAGAAAAAAATTAAATAGCAACAACAACAATTTGCATTTATATAGTGCCTTTAATGTAGTAAAACGTAGTAAATCCTTTGGCCGGAATTTTGCTCACCTCAGCGGGTCTGGTGCAGGTGATGTCGGTGGCGGGTCGCGGCCCTGCTGCTGGCTCCATTCCGCTGCCTAAAATGAACTTACATTGATAGGGCTTGTTGAGCCTGCCTTGCGTGTTTCCCGGCCCCATTAGAGGAAGCGGGTCTGGTGATGTCATTCATGACCTGTCATCAGCCGGTTTCCCTAAAGGGACTATGGCCACCTTACTTTTGACGTTTGTGCTGTCAGTGTTCTACAGCACTGAAGTGCTGCAAACACTGACAATCACTGCACAGAGGTGCACGGCTGCACTCAGGTTCTCCCATTACTCCCTTCATATGCTTATGGAGGGAGTCACAGCACGCAGGGAGGTCCTCTTCCCTTCCCATGGGCGGAAGAGACCTCCCCAGGAGACCAACACAGCCTGGCTGCACATTGCAGAGGAGGTCACAAGCAGGGATGTCGTCAGGAGGACCTGGGTGAAGTGACGCAAACCTTTCAATGATCTCATTAGATCACGAAACATTAGTACAAAGCCACACTTGCCTTCATCCTGCTGTGCCTCTCATCACATCCCCATCACTCTGCCTTCCCTACCCTACCCCTGTACATACATCCTTACTCACACCAACTTACCTTGCACCTCCACCCATCCCTCTCTATCTATATTATCACATCCCCATCTCACTAGCCACCCCTCACACTCACCCTCATCTTAGTGCAATAATACCAACTAATAACACACAAGGGTAGGCACTTGGGTGTTTTATCCAATGTTCATGTAAAGTTTCTGTTAATGTGCTGTCAAACATTGAAACCTTTATTTTCAACACTTTCTGTTCTTGAACGGATTTGCATGCACCTTTGGAAGTGGCTTAGTGAGTTGCAGTGAATGGTGAGACATAACGGTACCCCCCACAATGGTGATGAGTGTGAAAGAAATGGCTTGGACATTGTAGGGATGCTTTATGGTGTTGATGTGGGGTGGTGCCAACCTGGCACATCATGTGGCCGCCAGGGTGTACAGCGTCAAGTGAAGTAAATCTGGCCATAGTGAGGCCATCCCTAGCCTCCCGGGCAGCAATGTGGTCGGGTACTGATGCCCTCTTTCCTGTGCAGCATCAGGTGATTGCAGAGAAGGTTAGTGTTGTTATTGGTGCTGCTGGTGTGCCTGGTGCTGCTGGTGTTGGGGCTCATTGTGGTCGGAGTCTGAGGACCAAGGTGAGACAGTATAAAGGGCACCTATGTTGATGGAATAGATGTCATGATGCGGAGATGCCGGTGTTGGACTGGGGTGGACAAAATTGAGAGGTCGCACAACACCAGGTTATAGTCCAACAGTTTTATTTGAAATCACAAGCTTTCGGAACTATCGCTCCTTCCTCAGGTGAAGTAAATTGGATACAGAATCGTCAGAGCATATATAGATGGAAAAAAAAGCATGTGTACTTTACAATTGCAGACCAATAAATTAAATCATCCTGACTATCTGCCGAGGTGTGATAAAGTTAATTAAGTCAGCCAGGAAGGTACCACATCAAAAGACATAGCAAGATACAACTGAGACAATGAGGTGAAGTCGCAGGGGTTCTAACGTGTCAAAAGCTGCCGTCTGTATGTAAAACGAAAAGCTTTAAAAAAAAAATTTACTTTTTTACTGGGAAAATTTTTACTTTTTTACTGGGAATCACATCTGTGAACAAGCTAACGACGACTCGAGTCCGGATCACGTCATGTATCGTGACATAAACCCAAGATCCCGATTGAGACCGTCTTCATGAGTGCGGAACTTGGCTATCAGTTTCTGCTCGATGATTTTGCGTTGTCGTGTGTTTCTAAGGTTGCCTTGGAGAACGCTTACCCGCAGATCCGAGGCTGAATGTCCTTGACTGCTGAAGTGTTCCCCGACTGGGAGGTAACAATCCTGCCTGGCGATTGTTGCGCGGTGCTCGTTCATACGTTGTCTCAGTGTCTGCATGGTCTCGCCGATGTACCATGCCGCGGTGCATTCTTTCCTGCAACGTATGAGGTAGACAACGTTGGCCGAGTCACATGAGTATGTACCATGTACCTGGTGGGTAGTGTCCTCACGTGTGATGGTGGTATCTGTGTTGATGATCTGGCATGTCTTGCAGAGTTTGCCATGGCAGGGTTGTGTGGTGTCGTGGTCGCTGTTATCCTGAAAGCTGGGTAATTTGCTGCGAACGATGGTACTTCTGAGGTTAGGCGGCTGTTTGAAGGCAAGTAGTGGAGGCGTGGGGATGGCCTTAGCGAGGTGTTTGTCGTCATCGATGACATGTTGAAGGCTGCGAAGAACATGTCGTAGTTTCTCCGCTCCGGGGAAGTACTGGACGACGTAGGGTACCCTGTTGGTTGTGTCCCGTGTTTGCCTTCTGAGGAGGTCTATGCGATTTTTCGCTGTGGCCCGTCGGAACTGTCGATCGATGAGTCGAGCGTCATATCCCGTTCTTACGAGGGCGTTTTTCAGCGTCCGTAGGTGTCCATCGCGTTCCTCCTCGTCTGAGCAGATCCTGTGTATTCGCAGGGCTTGTCCATAGGGGATGGCTTCTTTAACATGGTTAGGGTGGAAGCTGGAGAAGTGGAGCATCGTGAGGTTGTCCGTGGGCTTGCGGTAGAGTGAAGTGCTGAGGTGTCCGTCTTTGATGGAGATTCGTGTGTCCAGGAATGAGACCGATTCTGAGGAGTAGTCCATGGTGAGTTTGATGGTGGGATGGAACTTGTTTATGTTATCGTGTAGTCTTTTCAGTGATCCTTCGCCATGGGTCCAAAGGAAGAAAATGTCGTCGATGTATCTGGTGTACAGCGTTGGCTGGAGGTCCTGTGCAGCGAAGAAGTCTTGCTCGAACTTGTGCATGAAGATGTTGGCGTATTGGGGTGCGAATTTGGTCCCCATGGCTGTTCCGTGTGTTTGGGTAAAAAAATGGTTGTCGAAGGTGAAGACATTGTGGTCAAGGATGAAGCGGATGAGTTGTAGGATGGCGTCTGGAGATTGGCTGTTGTTGATGTTGAGTACTGAGGCTGTTGCAGCGATGCCGTCATCGTGGGGGATACTGGTGTAGAGTGCCGATACGTCCATCGTGGCAAGGAGTGTTCCTGGTTCAACTGGTCCGTGGGTGCTGAGTTTCTGTAAGAAGTCTGTAGTGTCGCGACAGAAGCTGGGGGTTCCCTGTACGATGGGTTTCAGAATGCCCTCGACGTATCCAGAGAGGTTCTCACACAGGGTTCCATTGCCTGATACGATAGGACGTCCGGGTGAATGGAATAGATGGCAGGTGTAGTAGAGATGACAGAAGCATTCTGTCAATGGTGAGAGAGTTCTTCCAATGAGGTGAGAGTGAATAGAGACTGGAAAGTGGAAAGCCTGCAGAATCTGTTGGAAATGGACTGAGAAACAGCTGTGGCTGAGGAACGTGAAGATCTGTCAGGTGGGAGCTTTTACTGTACATTTGAAGCTGTCAAGTAATCAGCCGGAGCAATGGCCACTGAACTCATGCCTCAGTTTGACAGACGTGGTCCCCGAACAGAGTGGTTCCCGTGGCCATGAAGTTAGTTAAAAAGTAAGTTGAAAAAGCCTGTTACGGGTCTGTTAAGTACATTATAATGAGTTTAATTGGGTTGCCCGCTGCTGCCTGTTGGGTCTGCTCAGCACTGACAGACCCGACATTGGGAAAGGCGCGTTGCGGCGGGTTGACAGCGGGTTTCCGACCCGCTGCCAAAATAAAACACTTTCCCACCCGACCCGCCACCAATTCCGTCCGCCGACACCCCAGAAAATTCCGGCCTTTATGTCTATTCAATGAATCTTTCTACACTGCACCTTTTGTCTGTAACTTGAGCCACACAATATAAAGAATACAACAAAGATTAAAATAGCCAGAAAATACATTAGGAAGCCATTTATGTGAAAGTGATGCACATGTAATAGGTTGACGAAACATTATTTTATTGACTATTTCCCAAATCTACTATCTAATTTTGGAAATGCAGTGATAGTTTCAAGAAATGTTCCAACAATTGTAAATAGGATAGATTATTGATTCATTCAGATTTGTCAACTTGATCCAACCGAGAAGCCATTCAGTAGCCATTGCAAGCATCTTTATCTTATTATATAGATTGTAACACATCTTTATACAGGTACACCGGAAGAAAACATATTTGCAGCCTTGTCATTTATTGAATAATGTTAACCATTGAAATGGTTCTAGTTGGCTTTTTACTGTACAGAAAATTAAACCCTGCATTTCAATATGTGGGTCACCACACATATTTTCAGAATGAATATCAATGAAACTGACAAACAAATGTTAATTGCAGAGTGGAATGTTCCACTCACTAATTATTTTTTTGATGTGGCAATCCTATTTTAAACTTGTTCTAACAAGGAAAGAGTGCTAAAGTGTTTTGGTTATGCTATCAGTTCATACCATGGAGCATTTTTGGTCTGTTCCAACTCCAAAGTCCATGTCGTATGTCTCGCCTGTCGTGTATTTCCCTTTGCTCCCTATTATGTCTTCTACTGCTCTTTCCCACTTCCTGCTCTCACATCCCTCTTTGGGAGGATTGGATGATTTGGGTCACATTTTATTTCAGCTGCGTCAGCCGTGGCTCAGTGGATAGCACTCTCACCTCAGAGTCATAAGGTTGTGGGTTCAAATCCTACCCCAGAGACTTGAGCATGAAAATCTAGCTGACAGTCCAGTCCAGGGAGTGCTGCAATGTGGGAAGTGCCTTCTTTCGGATGAGACGTTAAAACTACTGCGCTCTCATGTGGATATAAAAGATCCCATGGCACTATTTTGAAGAAGAGCAGGGGAGTTTGTGGGAGCTTGTTGTGCGCAATTGGCTGCAACATTTCCTACATTACAGCAGTGACTACACTTCAAAAGTACTTCATTGGCTGTAAAGCACTTTGGGACTGCCTGAGGTCATGAAACGCACTACATAAATTCAAGTCTTTCTTTCACTTTTTTTTCTTACCATCATCCACCATTGTTACCTTTTAATTAGCTGTGCATTTTGCAACTTGATGGAGTATCAAGCCCCTAGACTATGAAGTGGCAAGATGCAGATTTTCAGCTGAAATTCCTATCCACTATCAAGTCCTGCAGTACAGTCATAGACAAGCAAAGAGAGAAGGCAGGGCACTTCCCTGGAGAAAGAATGGTAGATACAGTCTCCTTGGACCACTTGGCTCAAGGATTTTGCATGGCAATTTTGACACCTATAGAGGGTAAATGGGGAGAAGAAAATGAAGCATCTTACTAAAAAAGTACTGCTTAGTAGCTTCTGCTCAGAAGTGCGGATCCAATGGGCGATTTCTACATGCTATATTGGTGCTAGTGTAAACAAGACCTAATTCATGGTTTCAGGTGTCATGCCATTCCCAATTCAGATGCATGGCTGTATAAATCCACATTCCTCCCCCTCCCAAAAAGATACATAGGATATTGCCAGCATCTACCTTGCTGACAGCGAGCAGCATAACTAGGACAAGGGCCACATGGTCTAGAAAGGAAATACAGAAAACAGAGCCTGAAGTTTTTCTTTTTATTCGTTTATGGGATGTGGGCGTCGCTGCCAAGGCCAGCATTTATTGCCCATCCCTAATTGCTCTTGAGAAGGTGGTGGAGAGCTGCCTTCTTGAACCGCTGCAGTCTGTGTGGTGAAGGTGCTCCCACAGTGCTGTTAGAGAGGGATTTCCAGGATTTTGACCCAGCGACGATAAAGGAACGGTGATATATTTCCAAGTCAGGATGGTGTGTGACTTGGAGGGGAACTTGGAGGTGGTGATGTTCCCATGCGCCTGCTGCCCTTGTCCTTCTAGGTGGTAGAGGTCGCAGGTCTGGGAAGTGCTATCAAAGAAAAAGTACATCATTGAGTCTCAGTAAAGTCAAGTTACCAGACAGGCTAGGCTACAGAACATGTTCTGAGAGGTTTATGTTAAAAACTAAAATCTGTAACAGTGGACACCTGCCCTATTCGATTTTTATGGAGTAATTTTTGAATTCCCTTTCCCGGAGGAGAGCCTTGTGCACCGACAGTGCATATTGGAAATTTGGGCACGCACTTCATAAAGGGTGATATTTGTGTATAATAAATTTTATTATTTAATTATTTTAATAACATTTGCACGTCATTCAGCTGCCCAGTAACAGCCTGGAGGTGGATAATGACAAGTATCCAAATTTTCAGCACGCAAAGCTGATATTTTACTATGTTTGAGAAGTTGGGCCATCTTGTATCAATCAACTGCCTTAATCATTGAAAACATTTTTTAGTTAAAGATTATGGCCTTGAATTTCTTCAGGGCCTGGGATACACCCCTGGCATTAAACGATCGGGAGACCAACAGAGGGGGGTGATGGGAACTTGGAAGCGTTGGGTCTCACCCCAATAGGAGGGGCTGAAGGGGATTCATGCTGGAGTGGGTGAAGGTTCCGTCTGCTCCATAGAAGTCCCATGATGATAGAAGGGGTAGAACCAGTCGGATGGCCTTCCCCACCAGATATCCTGCGGCTCCCACCTTCTGAGCACCCAGTGACTTGGATGCTGGAAAAATATCGGTGTCCAGGTCTATAGAGGGGTGCAAGTGGGGTCCCACTGAGGTGTCCAGGCCTAGGTCTTGACCTGGACACCCTAGAAGATTACTGGCAGCATTGTACAAATTAGCCTTTTATAAAGTTGGGGGTGGGGGGGTGGGGGGAAGGAAATTGCTAATACAGCATCTTCTTCCCCCTTCTCTAGTGGGCTCCCAAATTGCACCCATATTGGCACAGGCACCTGCTAGAAATACTTAAGTTGCTGACCCTTGACCCCGGATGCTCCGGCAGGGTCAAGTGTTGAGGTCACTGGCAGAGCAGGATTCCCGCCCTGCTACAATTGCATTAGCCTGGGAGATCCTAGGATTCATGGTCTCCATGTCCCTGTCCATCTCCTGGTTATAGTTCTTATAATTGAGTTATGTTGAAGTAAGCTTCTGGCAAAACACTGCAAGACCAAAGGATACATTTTCTGAGGCTCCATCAGTGATCAGAGCCTCACAAGGAGTGAATGGGGTTGGGAAATTGGATCCATGGCTGCACACGCCCAATTTCCCAACTGATAACACCGGGGCAAAAGTGAGGCTGTACACTGACACTTATGGGCCTCATTAACATCCAATAATCAATGCGAAATACAGGGGTAGAAATTAATTCTCACCCAGTTTCAGGCGCGAAGGCAGCGATGCGGTCACAACATGCACTTGAATCGCGAGGCTTGAGGCTGGCCCGAAATTGGGCCTTGGGCCACATCTAAATAATCTGGCCAAGCCGCCAGCTCCTTTTGCGCCTCCACAGGGAGCGCGTCCTTCTGCAGCATCGAATTTTGAGTAGCTCGCCTTGCCGGCAGCGGCCTTCAAGTAAGTCCTGGTGAGGGGGGAGGGCAGTGGGGGGACAGTGGGTGGGGTGGGTGGTGATCGCAGCCAACAGCGACCGTCAGGAATGGGCTTGTCGTCATCTGATACTGCACGGAGCGAGCATGGCGCAAACTCTTCCCAGTTGTGTCCGAAAATGGGTAATCAGGGTCCAATGAATGCCATAGGACCCCGACTTCCATAATAAGAGGGCCTACCGCCTGACTCGGGAGGGCTCTCCGGTCCTTGGGGAAATAGCGATGGCCGGACTGTCAGTGGGAATGGGGTTGTAAGTCATCCCACCCTGTTTCTACCAGCGGGAGGCATCAAAATCTCCCCCACGGGAGAAAAGATATGCAGTGGGCTGGTACCAAACGCTCTTACTTGCTGGATCTGAAGCCACTGCAGCCTGATTTGTTTCCATCTCTGGCCATTTCAAATGCTCCTTGTTCACAGATGTTTGGGGAAAAAAAGCTACTCCAAATAATGTGCTCCTGTAATGTGCCATTCTGTTTTAACTGGGGAAGTGGCTGCGGACTGACTTGTTGTTTAGTTAGCTGCCACTAAGTCTGCTCTGAACATACTTGTGTCTGTGAAAAGAAATGTAAACAATGGTGCGAGCTGCTGGTTATAATCCAG